>CANYBF012411580.1:0-18912 GCA_948192965.1 Dalechampia spathulata | reverse complement strand
ATACACGCTCACATGTCATGCATATGCCATGTTACTTTTATCGCTATATCACATAACATGCATATGCCATGCCATCTAAATGCCATATAGCTTTATATGTCATTTTACGTGCAACCTTGCAACGCCAATTCACATGACGCGCTATGTGCTTACAATTACGCTTGCATGCTTGCCTACTTAGGATAATTAATTCCAATTAAAATGGTAAAATCGATTTTGGAAACTCATAGAATAGATCTCCACCACCCAAACCCAATCTCTGAAGGGTTTAACTAGCACTTATGCTGTGGGTCAGTTGGACCAATCCGGAACCATCTGGTGGTGACTCCTTGTGACTCTTTCGAGTCCGTATCATTCCTTAAGGGAACCCCTTAGGAAGACTGCGCTTTCGCTCCAAGTGCGGTCCCCGGTCTATGACTTTCACAAGCCTCACTCTGGGCCCGGCAGAAACCGGCGCTCACACAAGGTTTCACGTAGAATGGCATATAATGCTATATGACATTTAGATGGCATGGTATATGCATGGCATGCGAAATAGCAAATAAAGTAACATGGTACATGCATGACATGTGAGCATGTATGTCATATCATTTGCATGATATGGCAACCTAGTATGATATGTAAGCACATAATCATGGCAAATAGCATATAGCATTATGCATTAATGTTTTGAATTGTATCAGCGTTGGGCGTATGCATGGTGTACCAAGTGAAATGAGTGACATAGTGTATACATGACATGTGATATGATGTATGGCATGGTATATGCATGTCATGTGAAGGTGTATGACATATCATATGCATTACATAGCATAGTGGATGACATACCATATGCATGGCATGTGAAATTATACATGGCATATCATGTGCATAATATGTGGGGTGATATATGGCATGGCATATGCGTGACATGGCATAGTGGATGACATACCGTATGCGTGGCATGTAAAATGATGTATGACATAGCATATGGTATGACATACGGCGTGTCATGGTATATAGGATAGTATGGCAAGTTATGCAAATTGCATTACGTATTGGCATATTTATACGTATAAGCATACGAAATATGGTATGTTATGTCATGGCATAGTAGTGTATGATATGGCATGTGACATGATGACATATATATTTAGGCAAATATAAATCCATCCACAAGCAAAAATAATAATGGTCGGTGAAAGGGATCGAGGAATTAGGGGTACACACAAGATAATAGGGGAAATTATTACAAAGCTATAATAAATCCTATCCTATTACAAAAATGTCCTCGCATACATATTTTGGGATGTTAAGTAACGTCCCCTCCTCCTTGGGTACTATTCACCCCTCGGGTTGCACGAGCCAAAAATGCACGATGTTTATTATGCAAAATAAACAAATAAATTCATTAGTAGCAAATGAATTTAGGATTTATTTGACTAGTCCAATGCCATGTGAAAAGCATGAACCAAGAGTCAAAATCCAATAATTATTTGGCAATAATTACATGAATTTATACGAGCTGGATCGTGTAAATTAATTTTTATAAAAATAATTTTAGGCAAAATTATTTTTATTTCATCATGGAAAATTAAATGGGAGGGCTAACATCACATCAAAATTATTAGAGATAGCGACTCGACCAATTTAAAATCCAATCGTTTCAAAAATCGCATTTATACGAGTAAAAATGGCTTTTTATCGTAAAAATTAATATTAAGGCCAAAATTAATTATATGTAATTATTTTATGATAGATCCAAAATACTTGAGCCACTATAAAGCATCAAATACCACTGGAAAAATCAAAATACGTCAAAAATACGATTTGAAATATGATTTTTCTGGAAAAACGTGAGGTATATGCGCCACGCATCAAGCTATGTGTGCCACACATAGACTATGTATGGCACACATAGCATGATATGTGGCATACATAGCTTGTAAATCTGCAAGAAAATGAAATATGTCAGTACAAAAACAATCTACACACAAAAACAAGCAACTTTAATGAAGACAGTAGCCCATTTTAAGGTCGGATCGGCCTCCGATTTGCAACCCAAACATTTAATTTAGTAATTAAATGAAATAATTAATTTTAAGGCTACAATCAATTAGATCTGCGCAATATTTGACTGATCCATAACCCAAGTGCATGGAGAAGCTACTAGAGTTACTAGAAAATTCATATCCGAAGCGGATCGGGTGAAAAACGGTGTTTTCTGTGAAATATGGGATCTATGTATGCTACACATAGGCTGTGTGTGGCGCATATAGTTTGAAAAATAGAAGGAAAATCAAGGATTTTTAAGCAAAAACCCTAGATCCAACCCCGATCTAGGCATATCGGACTTGAAAATGTGCTTTTGCTTCGTGGATTTGCATCCAACTCAAGAAAAATAATTTTAAAGTTAAAATTATTTTAGATCCAGCAAATATAAGGTAGATCTAGAACACTAGAGGCATAGAAAAGCCTTAAATGTTGCTGGACAGAAGAGATCGGGCGAAAATCCAATGAAAAATAGGAGAAAAATGGTGTTTTCTTTGAAATTTAAAGGCTATATGTGAAACATATAGGCCTATGTTCACCACACATGAGCTACATATGGCGCACATAAGTGTATATACGCAACATATACCCTAAAAAATAGTGGCAAAATTGAAGAAAATGAAGAAAATTGAAGAAATTACCTTATTCCAGCAGGGTTTTCTTCTTGATCTTCACTCCAAATGTGCTTAAGGAGCCTAAATAGGGCCAATTAGTCTCTAAACCTAAGTAATTTAATTAATTAAGTGTTTAATTAATTATGTAGGAATTTTGGTAGAGTTTTAGCTGCTCTAGAGAGCAAATTTCAGACCCTTATGACAGACCCCAAGCTCTATATTTATAGAGCCGAATTTGGTTGTGGCAAAATTGTAATTTTCAATCCGGATTTGAAAAATTAAAGGCTATGTGCACCACACATAAGGCTATGTGCACCACATATAGCCTATGTGCACCGCATATAGTGCTATATGTGGTGCATATAGTTTTTAACCCGTCGCATGGGGCCCACTGGGGTTGCATCGAGACGTGTGCCCCATAAGCATCATTTTACGTGCCAAGGCTCCCGACCAAACATCTTTTTAAACTATATGTGGTGCGCATAGGGCTATGCGCGGTGCATATAGCGTTTTACCCCTCTCCGTTTTGCCTCGTTCGGGCAAAACAAGATGTTAGCCATATGTCAATAAAGCATCATTTGAAATTCTAAGACGTTCTCGTGAAGAAAAGTTTCCAGATTTGGTCCCGAAAAGGCTCCCGACCAAACGTCTTTTCCTTTTGAATAGTGCGTGCATACACTATTCACCTTATGCATATTTTGCCTTGTATGGGAAAATGTAACGTGTGTGACATGTCAAATATGTGTCATTTGGCATTCTAAGGCATTGGGAAATGTGGCTCACATCCCATTTGGTCCTACAAAGGCTCCTGACCAAATGTCTTTTTAGGCTATATGCAGTGCGCATAGTACTATGCGCGGTGCATATAGCGTTTTGACCCTATGCACGCCGCCCCGTACGAGTGAAATGGGATGTGTGCCATATGTTCACAAAGATGCAAACGACATTCTGAGTCATTTTACAGTTTTGAATTTTGCCAAATTCGGCCCCGAACAACGAGTTCCACTAACGGGCTCATTTTGGGGCCCACAATACTGTTATGGCACAAAAAGTGGCATTCAGTGTGCCAAATGCTTTGCTTTACGTAGGCAACATATAGGATGTGTTTTGTGTGTACAGAATACTTAGAATGCATTGACAGAGGTGGTGGGCCCCATCACTGCCTTCGGTGGGCCCCGTAGCGCAGCGGGCCCGGAATGTGGCATTCGAGATGCCAAGCACTGTGCCATGCATAGGCAGCATGCAATGTACTCTGTATGCACAGAATACTCAAAACAGGTTGATAAAGGTGGTGGGCCCCACCCATGTACTATTTAGGGTGAATAGTGCCAAGTGCCCAAAATGCAATATTTTGCATTCAGTGTGCTCTGCCCTGCATAGGGAGGGATAAAGTGTGTTCTGTATGCACACTTTATAGGCTATATGCGGTATGCATAGCGCTATGCGCGGTGCATATAACATTTTTAACCTATGCATGCCACCCCGTACGAGTGAAACAGGATGTGTGCCATATGTTCACGAAGATGCAAACGACATTCTGAGTCATTTTACAGTTTTAAGTTTTGCCAAATTCGGCCCCGAATGACGAGTTCCACTAACGGGCTCGTTTTGGGGCCCATAATACTATTATGGCATAAAAAGTGGCATTCAGTGTGCCAAATGCTCTGCTTTACGTAGGCAACATGTAGGATGTGTTCTATGTGTACAAAATACTTAGAATGCATTAATAGAGGTGGTGGGCCCCACCACTGCCTTCGGTGGGCCTCGTAGCGCAGCGGGCCCGGAATGTGGCATTCGAGATTCTAGGCACTGTACCATGCGTAGGTAGCATGCAATGTACTCTGTATGCATAGAATACTCAAAACAGGCTGATAAAGGTGGTGGGCCCCACCCGTGTACTATTTAGGGTGAATAGTGCCAAGTGCCCAAAATGCAATATTTTGCATTCGGTGTGCTCTGCCCTGCATAGGCAAGGATAAAGTGTGCTCTGTATGCACACTTTATAGGCTATATGCGGTACGCATAGTGCTATGCGCAGTGCATATAGCGTTTTGACCCTATGCATGCCACCCCGTACGAGTGAAACGGGATATGTGCCATATGTTCATGAAGATGGAAACGACATTCTAAGTCATTTTGCAGGTTTGAGTTTTGCCAAATTTGGCCCGAACGACGAGTTCCACTAACGGGCTCGTTTTGGGGCCCATAATACTGTTATGGCACAAAAAGTAGCATTCAGTGTGCCAAATGCTCTACTTTATGTAGGCAACATGTAGGATGTGTTCTGTGCGTACAGAATACTTAGAATGCATTGATAAAGGTGGTGGGCCCTACCAATGCCTTTGGTAGGCCCCATAGCGCAGCGGGCCTAGAATGTGGCATTTTAGATGCCAAGCACTATGCCATGCGTAGGCAGCATGCAATGTACTCTATATGCACAGAATACTCAAAACAGGCTGATAAAGGTTATGGGCCCCACCCATTTACTATTTAGGGTGAATAGTGCCAAGTGCCCAAAATGCAATATTTTGCATTCGGTGTGCTCTGCCCTGCATAGGCAAGGATAAAGTGTGTTTTGTATGCATAGAACACTCAGAATAAGCTGTTAAGGGGTGGTAGGACCCGCTAGACACCATGATGGGCCCCGCCAACTATGATGTGCCCTGTGCACCGGAATGCTCAGGGCAAGCCATAGAGGCATATATGCATAATCGGGGTCGATATCGGGGACTAATACTAAGCCGAATCAACAGAAACCCGAAATCGCATGGCAGTGAAAAGTAAGAGTCAACAGGTGTGTATGGCTACATAAATTAAGAATTAACATACTTTATTATTGCATAAGACTATATGACATAGTGAGTCCATGCAAATAAAGTATTACAATAACAAATTAAGCTATAGATTGGCAAGAACTTGAATTATGCCATGAAATTGACAAGAAGGATTTTTACATAGAATTTATAATTTGAATGTGTATTAATTTAAAACATTGAATTCAATGAAAAATAAATGATAGATAAATGTGTGTTCTTGTAATAAGAAAGGATTGAGCCATGTTACCTAAAAGAAAGTAAGAAGGATCATTATGTGCAAATTATGAAATTTTGATGCATGATCATTATACATAGAAATATAAACATGAAAACTTACATGAAATATAATTAATAAATGTAAATTAACTAAGTTATGGATTAAAGGTTATGTAATTCATTTGATTTATATGATATGGAAATTGTCTATAACAAGTATAGAAGATAGCAGGATCATTACCCATATTTCACATATAGACAAAGAAAAGATAAGTTTGTGCTATGATTATTGATTTATGAAATAACATTGATAGGTAAATAAAAAGTTTATCTAGATGTAAATATATTATAAGTAAGTTATTGAAGAATGATTTAATTGTAATATATCTGTAAAATGATGATTTTTTTTTATGAAAATACATGTTATTTTGATAAAATGGTATATAATATGATGAATTGGAAAATGGCCATGCATTATCATGACATAAAGTTGAGGAATAAAAGGAATTGATATATATATAAATATATAAAGTAGAGTAATAGGGGAAATTACTATATTTATAAATATATAAAGTGGATAATAAGAGAGGCACTAGTATATATATATATATACACATACATATATAATAAAGGAATAATGGAGGCGATAGCATGTGTGTGTGTGTGTGTATATATAGTGGAAGAATAAGGGAGGTAAATATGGACTTGGTAAATGGGTTATATGATATATCTAAACCCAACATAAATTATACACAATTAAAGATAGTAAAATGAGCAATATGGAATTATAAATGATAATAAAATAGAGCAAGGGAAAATAAAGGGAGAATGCAATGGATAATTACATTCATTGATATTATGTATAACACTTCCATGACATCTAATATTTGGTTTGAAATTATTATCATGGAATGAAGTTACTTTATGATTTTGATATGTTGATTAATGTACTTTAAGACACTAAAAGATAAAAATGAAGTCACATGTTATTCTTTTTTCTTCATATAGTCATACCACTCTCACCTTATACACTTTTACACCATTAACCGTACTAAAATTACATAAGTATAATTTAATTAAGTAAATGTTTAAAAAACTAAATGGAAATTGAAATAATATTTTTATACCATAATCGCATAATGGTAAATAATGGATTAATAAACCACCTAAACCCTTAGTTAACCTATACTTTTCTCCTTCCTTTATGTGTTGGTCAAATCCCCTTAAACCTCCTTCACCTTACTCAATCTTTCATAAGTGTGTACCTCATCCATGGAAGCTCCCTTTTGAAGATTCCATATGTTTTACACTTTTAAAGCCTTAATCTCCTTTACCAAAACAATTCACATGTGATTTGAGAAGAAGAAGCAACTTTCATAGATAAGATTCGTGTTTAACTCAATACATTAGAGTTCCTTTGAAAATTATGGTTTGATTTTTATGGATCTATAATCACCTCTTCTCTTCATTGAAGTTGATTGGACTCCAAATCTTATTCCTTGTCTTAGTTGAACCATATTGAGTATAAAGAGGTGATCTTATTCATTTTAGCAAGTTCTTACTTCTTTGTGGACCATATTCAACATATATTACATATAGTAAGTTATGAACATATTGAGGGTTTTTGCTAGATCACTAGGACTTAATATAAAAGATATTCCTTATAAAAATATAAATATGTATGACAAAAATGTTAATTAGCATGATATACATTATTAGATTAAGAAACTTAACTTTATATGTTGGAAGATTGATTTGGTTGGAGTTGGTATTATAGTAAGGTTGGAAATTTGGTGATAAGGTTAGAACATATTTTGGTCTTGTTTATGTATCAATTTATGTATCATTGTATTATGTATGCTTGTTGAAATTTTCAGAGTAAGATTGGGTTAAAACTTTGCAAGGTCATATATTCCTATTAGAAACTCCACATTAAATAATTTTTAAGAAATTGTAGTACTCAAAATGAATGATAATTTTATGTTAAATGGATTTACAATTCATGAATTTAAATGGTTAAATTCATGATATGAAATTAATGGCATTTTTGAATTCTAGAATTTTATTATTATTTACTAGTTTGAATTAAAAGGACTTTTAAAGGCCTAAATGTATGATCTTTAAATTGATTTTCATGTTATCCTACAGTTTTTTAGGTTCTTTATAACTTCTAAAGTAGAATTTGGATAGTTAAGGGGTCAAAATCACTCTTAGTTCTGACACCCCTTTAGTTTTAAAAATAAAACTATTTAGGTAAAATTAATGGATATGAGTGCTCATGTATCTAATTTAAGAAAGGTTATTGGTGGTACACTTGTAATCCATTATAGTTTTTAATATGGATGATTTTTTATAGATTGAATTATCTATATAGTTGTTTTAAACTTAAAGTTAGAATCATGATTTTTTTGGTAATATGGTTGGAATGACATTATACCATGTTGTTGACCTTGAATTTTCACCACATGATGCATTTTTGGATTTTTATTGAATTGGCTTGGTATTGACCCTTAATCTCGATTTCAAGTTGCATACATAGGTTTTAGCACCTTATAAGTGTCCCTAGCCTATGACATATCTCACATTTGACTTTTATGAGCCTATGTATATTGTAATACGCATCATATATTACAAAATCTTATGTGATGTGAACAACCTCTCTCTAGTGCTCAGATGATGTGCATCACATGCTATTTTTATATTTTGGCATGTGAGCTTTCATCTTAGCATAGGGTGCACATCCTTTCAGGTGCATAGTGGTTGACATAAATCACATATATTTTTATGTGTGGTACATGTCATATGCCATGTGGCACACTTCACCTATACAAAGCTAGAGTCCCACATTGTTTTTATATTTTTTGCTTTCATACTCTTATAAATATCCTTCCAATATTTGATGAAAAAGGATCCAAATTTAGTAAAAATAGATAGAACTTTGCTAAATTCATTACTCAATCAATTAATCATATAATTGAACAATTAATTAGGTGATTAGAGATTGTTAATTACACTTAAATCCCTAACAATTTCTGAAATGAAGATTAGATGATCATTAGCATTGATGAGTGATTGAAAGGGTCATTCCTCTTCCCTTATTCATGTTTTCTTTGTTTTTTTCGATGGGTTTTGTAATTTTGATTAATTTTGTTTGAGTTTTGAACACTACAATAACATTGGAGTCCTCCCATGACTCCATATGATCTATAATAGTCATACACATTGCTATTTTCATGATTCTATTGATGATTTTGCCCAAAATCATCATTTTCCTCTTGTTAGAATTTAGATATGTGGTGCACATCATGCTATATATGACATATATTCTAAATTTTCATATGACATGTGGTGCATATCATGTCTAGTTTTCCATAAAATCCTCTTTTAGTTTGAAATTTGCTTAATTTTTTGATTAAATAGAAGGTATTTGTAGCATTTATGACTTCACAATAGTCTAAATGATATAAAACTATCAAACTTTTTGCTTTGTTTTTACTTTAAAATTATTTTTATCAAATTAAGTGTCATCTTTAATTTGATTTTGTTGCAAATTGATTTATTTATGGTTGAATATGGATGTTTAATTAATCTTTAAATGATATTGAATGATTTTAAAGCTTTCCAATTCATTTCTTATGACCAATTGATTGATTTTTACTTAATATCATTTTTCTTAATTATTTTCAAATTAATTTGAATATTGATTAATTTTCAAGTGATGTTAAAGGGATCTTAGAATCTTTCTATTTATTTCTAATGATCAAATTCTTCAATTTTTTTTTAAAAAATTGATTTTCTAATTAATTTCATATTTAATGTCAATTAAATTGAGTTTTAATGTAATTTGGACTATTAAGATGATTTGAGGGGAGTAAATTGAATCTAGATTATGATTTCATGTGATTATGGAAGTTTCCTAATCATTCTTGTGATATTTATATGATATGGATCATGTATTTTATCTAAAATGTATTTTAAATTCTATGACATGTGACATACGTCATATGATATGTGACACACATAATTACTATTCATGCAATGTGAAATACATATTATAAAGCATGTGGCACATGTTCATTTCTATAAAATTCCAAAATGCTTATTTTCACCCAAAATACATTTTTAATCCCATTTTCAAACCTTTTAGGACTAGTATTATTAATTTAAGCTTGCATATAGCTTGAATTAATTAAGATGAGTCCTAAAATCATTATTTTTACCTAAGAATGTTTAATTACATTTTATCGCTCATGCATTTTTGCTTGTGTATTTTTCACTCATGCCTTCTAGGATAACTTTTCATCTTTGCTTAGTAGACTGGAAGAGACATCATTTGATGTCTATTTTTATATCGATGAAGCCGTTATGTAATAATTTAATCCTCTATTTCTATTTTTCTTGCTTCCCCAATTTGTATTTAATTAATTTTGCATGTATCCCTTGAGACTCTCTTATTCCTTTTTACGAGCCATTCATTTATTATTTATTGTTATGCTTTATTATTTACTGCTATGCTTTACTATTAGTTATCATATTATACTTGTTGTTATGCCATGTTTTATAATTTTATTTGTACTTATGAATTTTAAATGACTGCCTAAGATTAATAACTACTTAATATGGTAAAATTATAATATGAAACTCTAAAATGAATATATTTTTACCATCCAAACTTGAAACTCCATTTGGGACCTCTCGCAAGTTTGTATCATCCCTTGAGGGAGCCCTTCAAGAGTTTAATATTCCATATTATATAAAAATAACTATACAAATATGTGCATTATGAATATTGATTATTACAATTATTTTTTCCTTGTTGACCTTAATTCATTGAATATGTTCTACTTTTAATACTTGTTAATTTAATAGATGACTAACTAATTCTTTAAAATGAAAAAATGAAAAAGGAGGAGAAAAAAAATCTATATAAATTTTTTTAATTTCATATCAAATTGAATTGTAGAAATAGATCTTTGCTCCAAGCCAACCCTCGTTAATGTCTATCACAAGCCTTGCTTTAGGTCGTAGTGAGAGTCTTGTCCATAGTAGTGACTTCACTAGGGACTTATGGTGAAGAGTGGTAAGTTTAGAGTTTCATACCAATTTTACCAGATTAATCAATTAATTATGTTGCATAATATAAACACTTTCATTTCATACAACACTCTTATCCCTTCTTAACTGATAATTACGGATGAGTTAGTACCTTGGAATCGATTTGAATCATTAGGAACATGAGTCTACCTTCACCATTTACTACTTAGTACTATCAATTATTGATGATTCCTTGACCCGATAGATATTAGGTATAGTCTCACATCAATGATTCCACTTTCAATAAATAAGCATGTGGACATTGTAGCACATGATCTTTGCTTGTTTACTAGACTAAAGCCTATGTATCAAACTATAGTAACATTCCTAATTATAATCCATTTTCACATGGTATATGGATCAATGCTTTATCATATCAATAGATTTGCCTAAATCTATCCTATTTTCCAAATATTACTTTAAAAAGAGTTAAAATTCTAAAAAATGGTTACAACCTTATATCTATGAAATGGTCATGCTCTTCTTAAAATAATATGACTATTTCACTTGAAATCCTATCAGATTTTCACTGTAATCCCTCATATGATCGAGCAAGGATCAAATCTTTATTTTCCTTATATGTTGAGAGTATTGTACCTTGAGTTCCTAGTGTAACTTTGGACTAGTATCCTGCTTAGGAGAATTTGGATTGGCCATTCTTCATAGAGCTATAAGGGTGTAATGGAGCATTTCCATGTGCTATATGTTCACTAACCTTTTCATGTTTTCTATTACACACATACATGTATACTTGTGTAATTTTTGCTAACATATTCTTTTACAACTATAACACTAGATGTTTCCTAGCATAGGCTATGCATACATCATATATGTCACATCATATACATTAAAAGAAAATGCATACTTATACATCCATGCTAACCTTGTTTATCATGTGCAAAAAGATAACTGGCCTTAAAAGCACTAGTAAAGCTACATCGCTATCTATAAGAGCTCACCTAGATTTAGATGAGACCTCACTTTTTATTGCACAAGCTATGATTGACCAATCTATGAAGAGGATGTTATCCATCAGCTTCAAAGCCCTCTTATCATAGCAAATTCAAGAGGCCCTCAGTATTAAGGATTTAGTCACTCTGTCAGCTCTTGTCAAGGATAAGGGGAAGATCATTAACTTGTATGATCTTGAGATGGATGACGATACTCCTACCCAAATGCATGATGTCTGCAAGTATGAAATATCTACATTGGAATAGAAGATTGATAAACTATAATCCATCATGAAGACCAAAGGCATAGGATATGATTTGGATTTTAATAAGTTCTTTATCAAAACCATCAAGGGGTTGCTTACTAAGTTCAAGCTCTTGGATGATCTTAAGTATAATGAAGTTGGGGATTTGAACAATCATCTTAAGGCTAACACCATGATGATGAGTACTACTTACTTATCGGATGAGTAAATAATATAATTATGGGCATGGCTTTCGTCGTGACCTAGAGCGAGGCTTGCGATGCACGAATCGAGGGTTCGCTTGGAGCGAAAACACAGTCTTCTTCAGGGACTACCTCTAGGAATGAGGTGGACTTAAAAGAGTCACAAGATGGAGTTGCTACCAGATGGTTATAGAATTGGTTCAACCAACCCATTAGCATAAGTGCTAAGTCAAACCCTTCAGAGATGGGTTTGGGTGGTGAAGTTCTATTCACTTAGAGTTTGAAGTTTGCTTTTACCATTTTAGTTGAGTTAATTATCCTAAGTAGACGAGCATTCATAACCATGAAATAAGCACACAATGCGGTATAGCATAGCAACAATTATGGCAGATATGGCAAGGCATCATGATATGATAATCATGGCATGAAACATGGCATATGCATGATATGTGAGATGACATGGCATTGGCATGATATGTGAGATAACATGACATATGCATGACATATGAAATGACATGGCATAGGCATGATATATGAAATGACATGGTATAGGCATGACATGTGAAATGACATGGCATAGGCATGACATATAAAGTGACATGGCATAGGCATGGCATATGAAGTGACATGGCATAAGCATGACATGTTAAGTGACATCATATAGTAATGTAAAATGAGCATGGCAACATGAATGAAAAAAATAATGTTCGAAGAAACAGATCAAGGAAGAGATAGGGGATACATGAGGGATTTAAGGCTAAATCATACAAAAATGGGAGAATAAGGCTATTCTATTATAAAGGATCTTCATTGATATAAAAATTTGAGACATTGAGCAACGTCTTAACCACTAGAGAAAAAGTCAACCTTAGGTAGCACAAGCTAAAAATGCATGAGTGAAAATGTAAAATAAACAAGTAAAATCATTAGTAGTAAATGAAATTTAGGACTAGATTGACTAATTCAATGCCATGTGAAAGCATAAATTAAGAGCTAAAGTTTGATGAATGTAGTCGCAACAATCATGAAAATGTGAATAAACATGATTTGGATCATGAAAATCATGCAAAAATAATCAATTTTAGGAAAAATTGATCAATAGCAAAACCGAACTTTTTAAGATCATATGAAACATCATTTAGAAATAAATTAATGTCCAATCAAGTTAAACATGTCAAGTGACATGATAAACATAATTAAAATGGCATTAATTGAGTAATTAAGCAAAAGTGATGATTTAATGGCAAAATTATAAGAAAATAATCATGGCACAATAAATTAGGAGTCACTAACATCATAAAATGTTAATTAGAGATAGCAAACTCAACCAACCAAAATCAATCACATCAAATAACATCAATTAAACAAATTAAATAACCATTTAACTTGAAAAATATGATTTAAAAGCCAAAATTGATGAAATATGAATGATATATGACGTACTCAGATCATTAAGGCTACTGTGAAGCCTTTAATGCTACTGAGAACTTCAAGGAAAATCAAGAAACAAGTAAAAACTGAATGAAAATGTAGTTTTCTAGTAAAACTGGAAGTGATGTGTGCAGCACAACATATGATATGTGCCACATGTAAGCTATGCGTGGCACACATCATGTAATGTGCTCTACATGTTCAAAACACTTAGGGGATGCTCAAAGGCATGTGTGCAAATCGAGGTCAGCATCGAGGATCTGTACTAAGCTAAATCAATGAAAACCCAAACCTATAGCATGCGGGCAAAAAGTCAGGGTTAACACTAGTTATTCTTCATCTCACTTAAGGAACCAATGTTAGCTTAGTATCATAACTTGAGTAAGGTGATTGTGATAGAATAGAATTTTCATTGCTTTTTGTAAATAGTATGAGTTCAATTCCTAATTTAATATAACTCTAATTAATTTGGAGATGGTTATGCAAAAGCATAATGAGTTCTTCATGGATTACTTTGAAAGATGGATGGATAAGGCAACTCTTATCAGATAAAAGCCATTTAAATCTGATATGATCAATAAGCTTATCATAGGTTCATTTCCACTACACCAAGATAAGTTAAAGTACCAAATTTTTCACACCTTTAAAGATATATATTTTGTCAACCAGAAGATTGAACATATTGAAGGACTGAAGAAGAAGGAGCCTTCCTTTATCAAGCTTAAAATCACTACTTACACACAAACACAATATAAATCCTTGTAAATTAATACCCTACAATCACCTCCCAAATACTACAGCCTATTAGCCAACCTTAAAAGTTCTTAAATCATAAAATGCCATTTTGTAAGGTTTTCAAGTATGTCCTTAAAACTAAACTTATCAAGCCACTAAACCCAAACTTCCAAACACCATCCTTGACCATAATAGGCACTAAAACCTACTACCACCACTATCAACATCATGATCATAACATGAATGATTATCATTCTCTTAGTTGGGTTATCTAAGATATTATTGATTTGAGTGAGCTTAAAGATCCTAAGAAGTACAATCATTCTACTAAAATTAAACTGTTACTTAGTTACCACAAAACCAACCACACTTACATGATCCAATTAAGGTTACTAGAATCCTCAATCTTTAGCTCATTCTCTTTTATTGGCTAAGTTGCAATGTTGCCTTTTATAAGGTTTGGACTTAGCAGTGGGTTTGACATTTATGCCATTAATATATGGCATGATAAGTTTAAGGATGAGTCAACAGGTACTCATAAATTAAACAAAGGTAAATTGGCAAGGATTCAAAAATAAAAGAAGAGTGAGTCAACCATGACTCCAAAGTTAGTTAAGCTATTATTAAAGTCTACTAAGTTATAGAAAGGTTTAGGTGATAACAAGATATCTTCTTGTGCTTGCAACATGATGAGAAGTGGTAAAGTTTTCATTCCTTATAACCTTGGGAAAAAACTTGATAATCTAAAGAAGTTAATTAAGATAAGATCCATTATGGATAAGATTGATCTTAACAACACATACATCCCATAACTTACTGACAAGGGGAAAAAGGTTGTAAAACCAAATGATAATATGATCATCAAAAAATTAAAGAAGACTCAAGCTAACACTAACATTTAACACTTGATGTTATTCTCCTAATAATATCAATAGGCTATCATTGAAGCATTGTCTAATATGAGGATATCTTCCATTACCATTGCTTATGACATGAAGAGCCAAATGGTGAATCAAGAAGTGAGATCTAGCATGATCACTTTCTCTGATGTAAATTTGTTGATCGAGGGTATGCATTATAATAAGGCATTCTTTATTAAAGTATAAATCATGAACTTTTCCACTACTTATATAATGGTGGGTAATGGTTCTGACATCAATATCTATCCTCTGAAAGTGCTTCTTAAGCTTGGACTTTAGATTTCAAACCTGAAGCCATCTAAGACAATTATCAAAGCTTGTGATGAGTCAAAGAGGAAGGTTACCAGCACCTTCACTGCAATAGTCACAATCAGGCCCATCAATTTAGTTATGAAATTCATTATTCTGAATATTTTAATGTCTTTTTCCATGCTATTAAGTTGGCAATGGTTCCATCTATTGGGAGGTTTGCCATTCATCTTACACTAGAATATCAGATTTTCATACAAGGAGAGAGTTATGCGTCACACCTATACCCATAGTTTAACATGCTCCCGTAGAATAACTAATAATCTCCTAAGCATGGAAATCAATAATTATCCTACAAGGGATGCATACATTTTTTTTACAAGTACTATTCACTAAGCATTATTCATAAGTTACTATTCATTGAGTCCCATGGTGAAAATTTTTTGCAGTATAATGTCTGCTTACAATTATTATAACATAGCTTGAACATTTTATTTATTTGTTTCCAAATATCTTATTACATCTCATAATAATATGTAACACATCATATATATATATATATATATATATATCATTCATCGTATGCTATCCATTAGGTATATAACATTATGTAATCATTCACTAAGTCATATGTATATAGAATATGATAGAGTATTGTGGTATTGTGGTTCCTGCATCAGGGTTTCACCATAACGAGGCTACTGCCATTATGATTAACAAAAGAGCTACATAATGTAAAAACTATCTAGAGTATATTACATGCATCCAATACCACTTCGAGAATGAGATTTCCTCTAAAATCTGACCCCCAACTAACCATAGATCAACTATTCATATGCTCACCAGTAGGTCCCAATCTTGCATTCATTAAATGACAAACGCTGAGTATAAAACTCAATGGTGCTATAAAAATATGTACATGACATAATCATATATTAAAAGTATCAGGATAAAGCCATTTCAAGTTCAACATTCGTATATCATCATACTTGTATCATACTGTAACATTTTATATTGTTCCATGTCTATAATAATTTATATATGGTGTAAAGATAAGAATAAATACTGTATAAGTATCCCGGTAACTTTCCTGTAACCATTCTGGATATAATAGCATCATAGTATATACATCTATATAATAGCACTATTATCATGCCACATCATTAACCATATGTTTACTTTCATGAATAGTACATATCAATGTATGTAAATGAGAATGCAATCATGCTTTGCATTCTCCCTCTCATTTTTTTTTGTAACATCTATAAGAATGCAACCATGTTCTGCATTCATGATTGTGCACAATTCGTATTGGGTCCTATATGTACCGGTACTCATCCCTGTAGGAACATATAACATCTATATGGTTCTGTGAACCCATCATCAAACGGTGGTTCCATAAGGAATAAATTGTATGATTCCTCAAGGGAATCCATCATCTATATGACCCAATACGTTAATAGCATATAGCTCTATAAATATCTGTTTCTTTTCCTTTCTACCTTATAGCTTCTTTATGACATGCCATGAATATGCCTTTGTGCTTGTATGGTTCATGACATGATATGTGAATGATGCTTGAATGATCATGTACAATGTTGATCATATGAGAATATTGACTATATAAAGTCATTCTACCTATACTATAAGCATTTAAGCATCAAACATCATTTTAAGACCTTATATAGGGTCATGAAGCGAAAAACACAAACCTGTGGCAGTGTTACCCCTATCATGTGCTTGAGGAGTAGTATGTGCCTCTTCGATCGTACCTATATCATTACCATTTCACATCCTATTTAGTAAAGCCATTCATTTCAATCAAGTAATATAGTACCTTAAGACATTCTAATCCATTCATAACATTTACCATAATTTCACATTGATTCATGACGAATAGGTAAATATGAATCCATCCCATTATCTATCACACAACAATGATAGTGATCATAGATTTTAACCATTTTAGCATGCATAAATTACTAAGGAAATTCATAATTCAACATATCACATCTAGCCCCTTTTATACCTTGACATGTGTTTATAAGTGTATAATATTGAGTAGTAGGTTTTTAAAGGGTATAGCTTAAAGTTTGAAAGCTTGAAACATGTTCCCTTAAATGGTCAAAACATGTGAGGTAATGCACTATTCATTTTGTATGTGGTACTATTCATTTGGTCAATTTTTTACTTTACTTTTCCTTTTACTTTTACCTTACTTTGCTTCATCCTTTTAGAGACCTTATAGGATTCATTATAAACCATGAAGAACATTTACATTTAGGCCTTCAATCCATGTATAAATTAAGGCAATAAACCATGCAAACAAAGTCTTAAACCATAGAAAACACATAGGATGCAAATACACTTTACAAAACCTTTCATTTTGGTTTCTTGTTAGGGAACCCTGAGGATAGCATCCCCTTTTTAACTACCTTATACTTTTTATTTTTTAATGATCTAAGTACCATAGGAAACTAAACTCAATAAGCTTTAATGTAAGTGCTTACACAAAATATTTGGACAATGTTAAGGCCTCCAAAAGTCATTTCTACACCGGGTCAAAATTTCTGCCAAGGTAAAAATTCGGGTTTGCATACTTAAGGTTCTATTTTGTTTTTCATGTAACCAAATGCCAATTTCTTCATTTTAACACCTTATTCCATCTTACATTCATTAATTATTATAAGCTATGCATTCATACCAATTTTTAAAGGCTAAATACAAAAAATGATAATTTTGGGCAGTAACTTTTTTAAACACTCTCTTCTTTGTACCATTTTCATTTCTAATGCAAATTTGACATTCTCATTCACTTCCATTTGCACTCAAATTGCACAATCAACATCCTAACACATAATTTAAGCATTTCATCCATAAAAATCAAGCTAAAACATAATGTTTTCCCCTTATACTATAAGGAACTCATGCTTCTAAAATAAGGTAGCAAACATCCTATTCACAATCACTACTCTTCTTCCACTTTCCTTCACCCTTATCATATGTTTTAACACATTTCATGTCACAAAGTGAAGACATGTCCCGTAATGAAACCCTGAAACTCCTCCATCGAGCTCAAAAATTTCATCACAAGGGAAAACAATCACTATTCATATTGTCGCACCCTGTTTTTGGACCGGCTTGACTCGGATCGGATTCGGGATGATTCTGGACCATTTCGGGTGGTCTTGGACCACTCCGGGTTGATTTTGACTCATTCCGGGCCATTCTGGGCCAATTCTAGCCCATTCCGGGGCATCACACGCCGCATATGTTTTAGCCCCACCGCATATGTATACACATACGCGTTCGCATATGTCTCTAGGGTTTAGCATATGTGGACATATGCGATCGCGTATGTTTTAGGGTTTAGCATATGTAGACGTACGCGATCGCGTATGTCTCCGG
>CANYBF012408281.1:0-14732 GCA_948192965.1 Dalechampia spathulata | reverse complement strand
ATATGCCTAAACATATGCGGTGGGGCTAAGTCATATGCGGCGTGTGTCACCCCGGAATGGGCCAGAATTGGCCCAGAACTGCCCAGAAAGCCCTGAATCAACTCGGATTGGCCTAAGACTAACCCGAACTGGCCCAGAAACCCCCTGGAACCGATCAGGATCAAGCCGGTCCAAAATTAGGGTGTGACACTTACATTTAGGCCTTTGATCCATGCATAAATCAAGGCAACAAACCATGTAAATAAACTCCTAAACCATAGGAAAACTTAGTATGCAAATTCACTTTACAAGATCTTTCATTTTGGTCTTCTTGTCAGTGACCCCCGTGGATGATGTCCCCATTTTAACTACCTTAAATTTTTTGGTTTTAAATGAGTCAGATATCATTAGAAATTAGGCTTCATAAGATTTGATTCGAATATTTTTATAGAATTTTTGGACAACGTTAAGGCCTCCAAAAGTCATTTCTAATCTGGGTCAAAAATTATACCAAGGCTAAATCCGAATTTGCATATTTAAGGTTCCATTTCATTTTTCATGTAACCAAATGCCAATTTCTACATTCTAACACCCTATTCCATCTTACATTCATGAATGTTTATAATTTATTCACTCATACCAAATTTTAGAGGCCATATACAAAAAATGTCAAATTTAGGCAGCAACTTTTTAAACACTTTCTTCTTTGTATCACTTCATTTCTAATGCATGTTTGACATCTTAATTCACTTCCATTTGTACTTAAATCACACAATCAATATCCCAACACATAAATTAAGCATGTAATCCATAAAAATAAAGCCAAAACATAATGTTTGCCCCTTATACTATAAGGAACCCATGCTTCCAAAATAAGGCAGCAAACATCCCATTTATAATCACTTCTCTTCTTCCACCTTCCTTCACCCTTTTCATATCTTTTAGCATATTTCATCACCTCATATTCATCATTCACATATAGTAAAATAAATTAAGAGTCAATTACATCATATAAAAGCTAGGATTTGCATGAAAACTCATACACATACATAATTTCATTTTGGTTGCACCAAAATAGCATGTTAAGCATGCTTTTGCACATATTTCATCAAATCCATCTTTTTTCCTTCATTTACTTCAAGATCTTCATGTTAGGTGAAAATCATACATGCTACATACATCAAGTATATCAAAGAATATGAAGTAATAAGCACACATATGAAGAAAACAAGCTTGAAAACCCTTAAAATATAGAATTTCCATGAAAAATTACCTTAGGTTTATGATTTTCTTCAAGTTAGAATGCAAGAAGGAGGAGAAGGAGAAGTAGTTCAAATTTTTTGGAGCTTTAGAATGGTGAATCCTACATTCCCTTCTCTTTATTTCATATTTAATGATTTATTTTATTATTTTTAATAATTTCAAAGAAGGAGCCAATCATATGTTGACACTTGTCAACATATCATTAATTTCCTTAACTAAATTGAATTATTACTCCTTTAATTAATTACTTTCTACATAATTCCATACTATGGTCATACATATCATACATGTCATACATACACATGAGTATACACATACATACATATTTTTAGTTTCCATAATTGCCCCTCTTTTTATAAAATGACATTTATGTCCTAAATTCATACTTAATATCTTCTTAATTCTAACTTCACCACCACTTCCTCTTATGCATTTTATCATGTATATTCTCATACAATAACATGTCTAGCATACCAAGACATCAAATTCCATGCTTTAATTCTACAATTGAGCATTATTAAACACCATGGCATAAACACTTCTAATGCACATCTCAAGGCATTTTAAACACTTTCTCATCACTTGATGTTTCTTTTCATTTCGTTTATATTCCTTTCTCTATAGTTTCTATATCTTATGAACTATCCCTCATCTCTAAGACAATTAATGGCACATAAATCAATTCAAGGTATTCATAATCATAACATTATCATGCATTTCGTACTTTCATCACTCCTTCATCATAATGCTTGCATAAAATGCAAGCACATAAAGGATGCTATGAGTGTGAGTGTGATATAACATGTGTAAATCATATTATTACCTTACCTTTTATATCTCCTTCTTTCTTGTTCGTCAAAAAAGTTGTAGCAAACTTTTCAATCCCCAACTTAGAGGATCTCTAAACTATCCATACAAGTAATAAGAATGATTAGTAATCAACATTACTTGTTTTATTTGGAGACTAGTAAAATAAAGTAAAAGAGGAATAGATGAAGAATAAGAAGTAAATTTGGTTTTTCTTCTTGATCTTCTATCAAAAGCTGAATTGATTCTTTATTCTTGAGCTTTGAATTATTTTGAAACAATGGAGGAAGGAGGCTGTCGAATTACTTCTATGTTTTTTCTCAAAAATGTCAAACCTAAAAGCCTAATTAGGTTTAAGGTTTAATAAGTTAAGTCATGTGCATGTCAATGCTTCTAGCATGTGTCTTGCATGTGACTAACGTAAATCTCCTTTCTAGAAGTAGATGATAATCATGTGTACCTCCTTGTAATTCAACATACATAAATAAGTTATATGACAATCATATATTGACTATTATTTAATTTAATTCCATCTAAATCTGTACATGACATACATATTATACATGTCATCTTAAATCACTTGTATTGTCACATCCTCATTTTACTACAAACTGTAATGATGGTACGATTGATGTGCTTTGCTTTCTATGTGACTTTTAATTGGGATGATGACCTGAAATTATATGTTATGTGAATGTGATGAAAAATAAATGATGCATTATCTAATATGTGTTATGTTGTTAAGACGATAATTAAATGGATGCAATGTCAAAATGATAATTAAACATATATAATGTCAATGATAATTTAATGGATATGATATTGAGTACGCTTAAAATATTTAAGTGTGATTAATTAAGATAATTAATTGAATACAAATATTCATATATAATAAGGTATGTAAGTATATTGCACACGTATATGAAATATTAAGATGATTCTAGGAGTATAAATGTTTAATTGAATTATGCAAGTATGATGTGTGTATATATTTATATGTATATATATATACAATTTTGTACATTGGAATGTATAAATAGGTATAAGTATAATGTATTAGTATATGTATAGTATATTAGTATTAAAAAAATGTAGTGGAATGGATAAGGATGATGTAATATATATAAGATATTAAAAAGGAAATTATAAATATTATAATGATTTAATTAAATTGAGTATGTAAGTATATAATTAATAAATGGATATAATTAGTTAGTGGATGTATTAGAAAGTATATTTTATTTGGTATAGGGGAATGTGTTAGTGGAGGGAATATAATATTAGGTTCATAGGTATTTGTAAAAGTGGTATGGGTATTGGTGATAGTGGAAGGAAAGATAAAGTAAAATAATAATAGTTTATTAGTTAGTGGAAAAAGATGGAAGGGATTATTATATTGATAATGAGTATTAGAGTATAAATTAAGGTATAATAATACATATGGAAGGGTTATGATTGGAGGAATTTGAAATATATACATATAATTATACGTGTAGGAGGGTTTTTAAGGGAAGTACTATAGTGTGTGAAGCTGCATAGGCTTAAGATAGAGCTGCCCTAGGTATACCTTCACTTCATACAAATTTCATCTTCATTTTTGACATAACCCTTATCCATTTTCCTCTTATTTCTCTCTTAACCAAAACCTCCACTCCTTCCTTTATCCAATTCTCATCTTTCCTTCATCTTCTTCATGCTTTTTCCTTCATTTTCCTTTAAGAAAACCAAAACATACATCTTCATCTTCTTCTTTTCTCTTTAAATCTTAAGTCTAAAGTAATAAATATGCGTATGGAATGAGATTTAGTCAAGATATGTTCATTTCTTCTTGTTCTTACAAAAGGTTAAAGCATTATTCTTTCAAGCAACCAAAAACTACAAGTTTTTCCTACTCTTTTTCACTTGGATCTTCAAGTTCAAGCTAAGTTCATGCATTTTCCTCAAGGTTTGGGTAAAATATCTCTTGTTCTTTATCTTCTTTATGATGACTGAAACTTCTTCTTTATGTTATTTAAGTATAAGGCCAAAACCACTAAGATCTAAATGTTTTTATGAAAAACTGCAACCTTCTTTGATGTATAACTCCATTTTATGTTTGATCTAACTTCTAAGTACATGCATGTGTGTGTTGTGGTGTAGATCAAGCTTAAAAGAAGTCAAGAAGTGAATATCCTTTTAAGTCCATGGATAGATCAAGTTTAAGACAAGTTCTAGTATGGATTTTATTATTTTGCTTAAGGTGAGTATTGGTAAGTATGAATTAGTGATAAATCTAAAAGATCTATGATGTTTAGGTGTGGATTATGTTTTGGTTGACTAGTATTTATGGTGGATATATAGTTTTCAATGTTTGATTTGAATTTTTGCTGGTTGATGATGTAACAATGATGAAATAAAGTGTTTTGGTGTTGTGTATGTGTGTGTGTGTGTATTGATGTTCTTGCTATGGCTGAATCATATGGAAAGAAAATGTTAAAGGATGGTAAGATCTAAACATGTTTTAAAGGAATTTGTTAAAAACAGAAGATAATCACTTGAGAAAATTGTAGAACTTAAGTAATAAGATGATTAAATTGGATGATCTATGATTAAATCTTCATATTAAGTTAATATGATTAAATGTTATAGAAAAATGATTATGTTTAAGTATGTAACTTTAAATTGGATAAAATTGAAGTCCTTTTTGATGTGTTAAGAAGAAGCATATGGCATATTAATAAAATTGGACATAGGATGAAAGTTTTCAAATGTTAAGTGGATGAACTTTGAGACATGTGTCCATATTGTGATAAGGACTTTAAATGGTTAATAAATTAAGTATATTAAGTATTATTAGAAGGCTTGATGAAGTGATTAATAAATGGTATGAAATGATTTAATTAAGATCTATATATGTCGATTAAAATGGAAGATAAAAGTGAATAATGATAAAAGTGAATAATGATGTGAAGCTTGTGGTAATCTTATATTGAGAATTAAAAGGATCATTAAATTAAGCATGATGAGTGTTATAAGAAGTTTAGTGAATTAATTCATAAATGGTATAAGGTGTTTACATAGATTTGACTTTTATTGACTAAATGGAGTTTTAAAGTGAATTGGTATTATATGATGATATACGGCTTTATAGGTATTTTAATTAAATATATGATTTGAATATCCTAATGAATAACATAAGGACATGTGGCATGGTTAATAAAAGTGGTTAAGTGAATTATTAAGTGCATGTGTGATATACGGTTTTATATATGAAAATAGTTATTGGTATGAATGTTTAAAAAGGCATATAAATATTAAAGTGAGTTTACTGTATTAGCTATTAAATGATTTAATAATAGTGATATTAAGGGGTAAGTATAAGAAAAAATATGATGATATCTAAATGATTTTCAAATAAGATATGATATTAATCAGTAATAACAAAGGTATAAGATATTATTGGATTATATTAGACAACAGGGTTAGTATATGAAAAAAATATACTAAGAGTTAAAATAAGTATAGTGTTGATCAAATATATTGATGTATTATACTATAATATCAATTGTTTTATTATGCTTTATATTATGACAGTAACTATTTTCTAGCAACATATAAGTATGGTTAGTAATAAGAATATGTTTAAGTCATATGTTCTGGATATTGATAAGTGACTAGTATTATGATATTAACTGTCTGGTATTTGATATTATAACATCAACTATTTATTAAAAGAATATTGTTTTGGTTAAGTAATTAAGGAATAGGTAAGAAAATAATTATATATGATTATGGTTTATATAAGTAATATTATATTAATGAAAAGAGTTTTATACTTATATTATATTAATGGATAGTTTAATAGAAATGAATAGTGATACAATAGTAAATGATAACATGATTATCTAAGTAATACTATGATATAGTAAGTGAATTGAATTGATATGTGATTAAATGATTGATTGATTACAATGATATATGGATTGCTAAATATGGATAATAAATGATTAATAATGGAATTCAAATTATTGATTAAAGATGAATATTGATTTATGAATTAGGTGATTTAGTGGAAAATCCTCATATACTACCAGTGAATTTAAAAGGAAAGGAAATTACAGGTTTGTGCTAGTTTGTTTAAATGTCCCTCAATCATTAAATGATCAAATGGGATAATGGTATGGTATAATGCAATGACATTAATTAATTAAATATGACATGATATTACATTTATTGATCATGATATAAGCATCATTACATTATCATATAAAACATGACATAACATGATATGGAGAAATAAGGGAGGAAAATGAGCGATTGTGAGGAAAATGGTAAATGAAAAGGTACTAGGCAATATGATATGAATTTCTATGGAAATTAAAAGGAAAGGAAAATGATATAAAAGAAATGAAATGAAAAGGAAAGAAATGAATGTGAAATGGGTTCCAATTTGTTGAACCACAAATATGAAATGATATGAAAAACCTAGTAAAATGCACGCATATAAATGAAATGGCCCTAGAATGTGAAAAGGGCATATGAAATGATATTGTCACATCCTCATTTTATGGACATATTAAATGTTCATATATTCTTATGATAACTTGATTATACACGATTGAAAAGTTATTGAATGCACAAATAACAAGAAATTAGTACTTTTGACGTGCATTATGTTTTTTCATGATCTTAATTACTATTATAGCATGAAATTATGTTATATGTAAATAATATAGGAAAATATAAAAGATGTGCTAATTAATAAATGTCATGATCACGATAAAAAAATAATTAGTGAATCCAGTAAATGTTGATATATCGATGAATACAATATCAATAATAATTGACATACATATGTATGATTAATAAAGACAATGATTGAGCATATGTATATTTTTATATTAAAACATACGTATGCATGTATGATTAGAGTAATTAAATTAACATATAAGAACTTGAATATGAAATTATACGTAAAAGTATTTGAGGAATTAAAAATAAATTATAAGTATATAAGGAGTATGCATAATTTAATAATTATGTATGTATAAATAAATAAGACAAAGAAATAAACAATTAATTGAACATATATGTAATCATATAATAAAATATATGTACGTATGTAAAATGTTAAAAAATAGAATTTTAGATGAAATTAAATATATTTTGAATATTTACGATGTCATAATTATATATGATTAAGGAATTCATGTAATAAATTAATACAAATGAAATGCATATGTATATATAAATATATATACGATTAATATAAATGGAGTGTTTAAAAGATGTATAAATATAAGAATAGTGTGGTATTTAAATGTCTTAGTATTAAAAAAAATGGATTGATATGATTTAAGGAATATTATATAATTTAATGTATTTATGATATAAAAAGGAAATATGAAAATAAAATATTGATTAAATAATATGTATGTAAGAAGGAATAAATAAAATGTATTATTATGAATGAATAAAATATTAAATATGAAATATAATATGAAAATGAAATAAATAATGTAAAGGTAAAAGTTAATTAAAAATAAATGATTTTGTGGATATTAGGTGAGTGAGATTTGAAAATAATATATTTTATTAGGTATAAGGGATTGTGTTAGTGGAGGATTATTTTATTAGGAGTATTGGAAGTTGTAAAAAGAGATTTGGGGAGTAGTGTTAGTGGGTGAGAGGGAGAAAAAATAGTATTTTATTTATTTAGTGGGAAAAAATGGAGGATTTAATTTATTAATATTAAGTTGGTGGATGGTATTTTGGAATATTAAAAAAATGTATGGATGTTAATAAAGGTATATTCATACGTATTTTGAGGGATTTAAAGAAGAAAAATCATATTATACATGTATTTCATATCAATTAGTATGAATTTAGGGGTTATATGGTATGTGAGAGAGTGTATGAGTACATGGTGGTTTGCCCTACACTTAAACCCCTTATACTATACTGTTTTTGGGTCTTTTCACTTTATTAAATCCACTCATTTGTTATCTTCTCTTCTAGAATCGAAAATATCCTTCTTTTTTCTTCATATCCTCCTTTTTTCTTCATCTTCCTCATACTTGACCTTCATTTTGCTTTCATGGAAACCACAGTTACTTCATCTTCTCCATCCTTTTCTTTTCAAATCTTCATGTGTTATACTAAAGCTCAATGTTTAGCTTAAGAAATGGACAAGGCAACTTAACCTTCTCCTTATTATGAAGAAACCAAAGCATGCTTTCAAGAAAGCAACCAAACCGCAACACTTTCCTCCATTTTCTCATCTTATTCTTCAAGTTTAAGCAAGGTTTGTTAGTATTTCTTTAAGCTTGACCAAAATCACTTCACTTCCACTTAGTTCTTGTAAAGGCTGAACTATATCTCTTCATGTTTCTTAAAGTTCAAAGGTTTAAATCACTAAATCCATGAGATTTCTTGAAAACCGAAATCCATTTGATGTTTAATCTTATTTTTTCTTTATTGGATCTTATTTCTAAGGTGTTTATGAGGATGGAAAACAACTGTTGATGGAGGGTTCCTAGTAGATCAAAAGTTAAATTGAATAGCAGTGAAGTTTAGTTGATTTTTGACTTGTTTGCTAGAAGGTGAGGTTTGAATGAATGTTGTTGATGTTAAATCTTGGTGATTCATGCATTTTTGAGTGGTTTTAATTGATGGCTGAATTGTTTATGATTGAATCATGTTTTAGCCTAATAGACTAGATAAAGATTTAGTAATTTTTAGTTTTGATTTGAGTTTTTAGTTGATTAATGATGATTTGATTTTATGGCTTAAGAACTTGATGAAATATTGAAGTCTTTTAGTGTCTTGGATGATAATATACAGCTTGTCTTGTGATTTTGGATTAAAGAAGGATATTTGAGTGTTTAATGGAGCAATATTGTTATACACGGCCAAAGAGTTTAAAGGCTTATTAAATTAATTTATTAATGGTATGATTTTTTTTAATTGAAGATTAATGAAGAAATTAATTAATTATATGCATTAATTTGCATGAAATTGATATATTATGACTAAAACAAAAAAAATTTTAAATGGGTTATGTTATAAAATTTATGGTAAATTCATATTGAGAATTAAAAAGGGAGTTATTAATTAAGTAAAATAAATGTTATAAGAAGTTTATAGAAATAATTTATAAATGGAATGATTAAATTATTGAGTAAATTAAATATTTATTAAAAGAATATGGAATTAATTTATTAATAGAATAAATTGGTTATATGAAATTTTACATTAGTGGATTAAAATGAAGCATAAAAGAAAATTTGGTTTGTATGTTGACATGTGACTTTAAAAATAATTTAATTAAGTATATGATTTGTATATTTAATGAATAAGACTTAAAAAAATACATATTTAAATAATTAAATAGATAATGATAGAAACATATATGATTGAAGGTATAAGTGATAAATTAATTAAATATAATAAGTATTTTTAGAAGTTTAAATGAGTTAAATAGTAAATGATACAAAGGGTTTTATTGATTAACTTATTAAATATGTTAAGCATAATCTAAAAGAAAATTCAGCAATTAAATGTTAATGATTTAAAGGATCAATTAATTAAAAGTTTTTAATTAGATTTAAAGAAGTTATTTAAGTTAATAAAAATGGAAGATAATAAAAATAAATAAGAAGTGTTGGTATATGATTTGTTGATATTCAAAATTATATGATAAGATTGGATATTAGGTAAATTTAAAACATATAGTATGAAAAGGTTATGTGGAATTAACTTTAATTGACCAAATAAAGGATAGGTGGAAAGGAAGTATTATGTATTATGATATGTGTTCTTAAAAGCATTTTTAATAATTTATTTACATATGGTTAATTAAAAAAAACATATATATATATATATATATATATATATAGCTTGATTAAATGAAAGTAATTTAATTAATTGAAAGGTTAAGTGAGTGTATGAATATATAAATATTCAAATCAAAAATAAATGTTTGAATAAGTATATTTGAATAAGTATATTAAGACATGTAGATATTATAAGTTTTATGAATTTGGTTAATTAAATAATTAAATAACACTAATATTAGAGGGATAAGAATAAAAGATATGTGATGAAAATTAAATGATTTTTTTGAATAAGTATTAAATAAGGTATAAGATATTGAATTAAATTTAATAAATTATCTTTTAAATAATATGAGTTTATTTAGTTAGTAATTAATGAAATAAAAGATAATGAAATTAAAGAGGTATTATACAAGAAGCTAGAAGAGGATATGTTAATAAATTAAGTTAACAAATTCAGTTAAAAAATAGAATTATATGAATAAAATATTATTAAGAGATTAATATAAATATAATGCTTTGAAGTGTTAAATGTATTTATGTATTATTTTATAATAAAATAATAATAATAATAATAATAATAATAATAATAATAATAATAATAATAATAATAATAATAATAATATAAAATATGAGTCTTGCAATTACTAAGGAATAAAGTAAAGATATAATTTATACAAGATTATGAGTTTAAAAAATAAGTAATATTATGTCGATTAAGGAAGTTTTATATTTATAAATTAAAAAATCAAAAATTCAATAAGGTTTAATTTTCAATAGTGTGAAAACCATGTTAAGTTAATATCATATATATATATTATAAATTGATTTAAATTATATGATATTAAATATAATTAATATGGTTTTCTTAATTAATGTTATAATAAGTAAGTGTTATGAGATTAAAGGTAATTGACAGATGATTAATGATCGAATTAAATTTACTAATTAAAGATGAATATTTAATTTATGATCTATGTGATTCAGAGGGAAATCAACATATTTCATTGGAGGAATTAAATTAAGGAACGAAAAATTAGGTTTGTACTATTTAATTTGCTGACTTCTTAAGAATGGATCAGCAGGTAAGTATTAACTTACCTTGATTTTTTTAACATATATTTACATGTTATATTTTATATATTATTTTTACTACATATTGCATGAAGGATAATATTTAATAATGAAATTGAATTTCTTAGGATATATATTATAATCTATGATAACATATATTATGGCATTCATATTCATAGATTATGAAGATATGATGATAAATGTTAAATAGAAAATGAATTCTATAGAATTTATAATATATAATTTAAACAAATTATTTAATAATGTTAATTAATTAAGTTCATGTTTATAAGGAATAATTTGATGAGTATCTATGTTATTAAGATGCTATTGTATTATGATGATGAATGTCAGTGATATATTTAAAATAATTACAAAAGAAAATAAATGATGCATTTAGATATTATAATTAATTAAGGTTATCATATATAGAATTTTGAATACAATATTATGGTAAATTTTAATGAACGATAAGATTATTATAATTATGATATCAATTATATGAATTAGTTTATGCATAATATTATATTCTGATGTATATATTTTCAGCATGACATCAAAATATATTGATTATAAATCATGCAATGAATTATACAAGTAAGAAGATACAAAAATGTGTTAGTATAAAATGTTATAAAATAGAAAGTATAGAAATGAAAAGTTTATAAGGGTGTGTTAAGTAATAGTTATGGGTATCATTATCATTAAGGTATCAGAGACTAAAATTTAATAATATTACAATAATGAATGAATTATTACATCCATGGTTTAAAATTATTTTAAATAAGGTGTTATACCTATTATATGCGATGAGGTATGAATAGTAAATTATGAATGATAAATTGATGGTTAAAATATTATGACTTATTAATAAAGGTCAGTGATCGATATGTCAATGTTTTATGTTATGTGACGATCTTAATCATATTGGATGTCAATGATGTATAAAATGAATGATTTATATAAATTGAATGATGAATGATATTTATCATGATGATTACATATTATTATCATAGCATCATGACATAATGCATACATATCATGTCATGAAACATCATTGGACATATTCATAATCATGGCATGACATGGAGAAATAAGGGAGGAAAATGAGTGAAAGTGAGGAATTGATAAATTAAAAGGGTACTTGGGCATTATGAAATGAATTCCTATAGGAAATGTATAGAAAGAAAAATGAAATGAAATGAAAGACCTAGTACCAAGCGCACATATGAAATGACCCAATATGTGAAAGGGCAAATGAATGAAATGAAATATTACAGGAAAATAAGAGGGAGAATGCATAACATGAATGTATTCTTACACATAAACATCATTATTCATATATCATGAAAATACAAAGAAAGATGATGAAAGCACTATGAGTGCACATGTTTAAGTGTTACAGAAAAATGATGGTTTCTATATGGTATGTTATTCAGAAAAAAAATTGTAAAATAAGGGCATTCTCATAATGATGATGAAATGAAATGATAAGAGAAACAAAGGAAAGTACATGAAAAATTGACATTCATAATACATATTATATTGCATTATTATACAATGAGTGGTGTTTATGCTCATTAACAGAAATGTATGCTAAGAGCATGATGATATTTATTGATACTTTTTAAATGTTAAATGTTGATCGATTTAATGATTCGTATACTTAAATATCTTTTGATTTACTACTAAAGAGGAAATTCATGACAAGTGATAAAATGGCATTAAAATATTTGTAAAATTTAAATATATTTTAATGATGTCTATAGCATGATGATGTTGGGTTTGAATATATATTAAAGTATGATATAAACAATTAATGAATTACGATGATTATGATATATAAACATATTATGGAAATATTTTACAATATAGAGATCATGAATATTAATATTAGGTAATTAATAAAGTATACGTGTTATAAGATTTTATTACTTTAAAGTAATTCGAAAAGTGTTATTGATTTAAGGTAAATAAAGGATGTGTAGCATAGCAATAAATTGACTTAGTGTTGTTAGAATGAATTATGTTCTAAGTATTTCAGTGAACTAATAATTAAGGTTATAATTAAGAGATGTACAAAAATAGTATGCTAAATACTTATATGTTGAAGTGATAAATATGAAGATTAAGATTAATAAATCTTTTATATATATTAAATATGTTTACCTATATTTATGTTTATAGCACCACTGAGTGCAATACTCAGTGTTCGTCATTTGATGGATGTAGGTCAACAAATGGATGGAACACACAGATTCCAAAGCATCAATTCAGGAGGGCTTCCTTTGAAGGCAAGGATTTGGATCAGATTAAGGTTTTATAAAATATTGACAAGTAATTTAAAATAGAGATTTAAGGTAGTAAATGTAAATATGTAATGTGAGATTGATATCCTAATATGTTTTTGCAAACTTAAAATATTATACGAGTGTTACATAAAAAAAATTTCACATCCCTTGTAGGGTAATTAATGGTTTCCATTTGATTGGTAATCATTAATTACTTTACAGGAATATGTTGCACCGCAAAAAGGCATGATAGATATGATATAGGAAAATAAGAGGGAGAATGCATAATATAAATGCATTCTCACAGATAAACATAATCATTTATATATGATGAAAGTATAATGAATGGAATGATGAATGCACTAAAAGTACATAAATGCTAATGATTATAGTATTATATAGAGTAAGAATACATATCATGGCATTCACATTTATTGATGAAACATTATGATGACATGATAAATTGTGATGATTATGACATTGAAAATGATGATGATGATTACACAAAAGATGAATGTCAATAAATATTGATACTGAAATGGTAATCAGATAATAGTAAGGTTGATTATTGATGATAATGGTATACAGATAATGACATATGATATAATGAATAATATATATATGTTGATGCAATACGATTAATTGAAATGATGATTACTTGCTATTATTATACTATGAGATTAATATGTTAATGTAATTGTTTTACGATGATATGTAATTATTATGATGTTTATACTATATGTTATACTAACACCATTGAGTTTTATGCTTAGTGTTTGTCAATTAATAAATGTAGAAATTAGGAATGCCGGGGAGCAAGAAAATTAGTGAAGCCAGCAGCATCCAATCTAATAAACTTTTTGGTAAAGGATTTGGACTTCACATCAGACTTCTAATCCGCAACATTCATGCTACTTATTAAATTGGTACTTTGGCAGTATAAAAGAATTTGATAGTATTAATAATTACAGTAGTAAAATAACTATGACAGTAATATAAATATATATATATATATGATGAACCATAAATGAGGTAAATAATGTGTCTATGCCATGATATTTAAAACGTATGAATATAATTAATACTGGCAATATAATATATATATACATATATACATATATATATATTGCGTTTTGAACAAGTTAAGTAATATATCCTTTATAGGATGATTATTGATTTTTTAGAATAGAGAATTGGTAATCATGCTATGGGAGCATGTCTCGTAGCAAAAAGACGTGATATGTATCTTGAGTTTTACTCATTAGATTTTAGTGATCTTAGTATCAAATTAAAGCTCTTTTCATGCTCTTTTAAATGAACATCAAAAATCTAGATTATCTTATAACCACAAAACATTATTTCCTCAACATCCATTCATGATTATCATTCCTCTTACTTTTAGTGTGTGACCTTTTATGTTCTTGACATGTTGGCAACATATAAACATATTATTAAACTTCATATAATAAAATCATATGTAAATCAAGAGCAGTGTCTAGCCACA
>CANYBF012408267.1:0-13760 GCA_948192965.1 Dalechampia spathulata | reverse complement strand
TGTCTCGATCTCTAGCAACCCCTCTCCGGTGAGTGTTTAGGGTTTAGGGACGTTTTAAGGGTTTAAGGGAAATAAAACAAAGGAAAAAGGCTTGGTTTCTGCTGTTAAAAACAGCCCCAAAAGTCACGTACGCCCGTACCAGTATCGGTACGCCCGTACCAACTTAAAAAGCTTGACAAACCCCACTCCTGCGAGCAACGGTACGGCCGTACCACCTATTGGTACGCCCGTACGCCCAAACTCCTGAGAGTTCGACTGTCCCAACTGATTTCCTGCGAGTTACCGTACGCCCGTACCATCCATTGGTACGCCCGTACGCCAAGCAGGAACCCTAGCCTCTTCAACTCCCCTGTCTCGTACGGCCGTACGCCTCCCCGTACGCCCGTACCACTCCCTAAACTCTCATTCTCCAACTCAAACGCACACCGCAACCACCTGAAATACCCCAAACTCCAAGCAAACATGCATGCCATCATGCACACATCAAATACACATCTAATACATCCTCATGACGTACATACAAGCATAGAATACACGGCACATACGCAAGCAATACATGTATACATACACGTATACATCCAAACATACAGGCACAAACCCTACAAACTTCTAGGGGTCAAACGCGGATGTAACATTGAGACTATTGTAAGCTTGTAAATGAGTCGATTTACGAGTTTCTGCAATCCAGTATCAATAAGCTTAATATTGACTCGATTACAAAACAAGCTTTAAAATTAAAATTAATATTGATTCATTTAAATTAATGAATAAACTCGAATGAATTTTTATCGAATCAAACATCAAATAACTCAAGAATGATCTAACTAGACGGCGAATCTTGAATTTTCAATACCTATATATAATAATAGGCTTTCTTCCATGAATATTGACTCACATTTCCAAAAGGCTTTCTTCCTCTTCTTACCTCTCTAATTCTTGAGTTAATTTTGCAAATACCTTATTTTGATAAAATATTTACATAAATACAATAAAATATTTTCTTTAATTTCAAAAATACTACTTTTATCATTTTTTATTTCCACAAATACTGTTTTTTTATCATTTTTTATTTTTTACTTATTATGTTTTAGTATACAATATATATATTGTATATTACAAATATATATTTTTTATAAAAAAGTATTTTAAAATTGAATATGATTGAAATATAAAAATATACTATTATAAATTATATTAAAAAAATTTTAATTTATATTTCAAATACTTAAATAATATATTTTTAGCATATTATACATGTATATTATAAGTAATAATGGAGCTAAAAATTTAAATAAATTGGGGCTAAAATCAATAATGATAATTTAAATTGATAAATTATATTCAAATTATAATATTTTCTATATATACTTTATTTATTTTAAAATTATATATTAATTTTTAAGAATTATATATTAGAAACTAACTAGGAAAATATATATGATTATTATAACATCATGGAGTCCATTTCTTTCATAAATATGTCAAAAATAGACAGAAGATAGAAACTCATTTTATATTTAATATAATAGAGGATTTTTAAAATTTTATGTTTATTCTTATAAATTATTAAATTTTAAATGATATGATTTATTTCAAATAAATGTTATGTTTTGCCTTAATTTTCATCTTTCTCTCACTTCATACCCCTGCGCTTTGATTTCAGGTTAGAAAAGGACTTATTGAGTGAAAAATTAAAAGTTTAGGGGTTGAATTAAGAAACAAAATAGTGTAAGGGTTCATTGAAAACTGTTGTGAAGTTTATTAAAAATGATTTTTTAGTTAAAAATTTGAAAAGAATGTCTTTAAGACTGCACTGCATGACTCTCGGTAAAACTTTGGTACCCTATTCAGCTTGTATGGTCAATCTTGGGAGAACAGGAGCCAAGAGATCAGCAATGGTGAGTCGCTGCACGTTTAAATCGGACAATTTGGTAATAAAATCCCCCAACGATAGACGGCTTTATAGAGTCATTGAATTGGAGAATGGTCTTTGCGCTCTGCTTGTTCACGATCCCGAGATTTACCCTGACACTGATTCTAAAACCCTAGAAGCTGCCGAAGATGTAGAAGATGAAGAAAATGAAGAAGAAGAAGAAGATGATGATGATGACGATGACGATGACGATGAGGGTGACGACGACGATGAAGAGGATGATTTTAGTGAAGAAGAAGAAGATGAGGAGGAAAAAGAGGAAGGAAAAGGAAGGGGAAAGGAGAAGGAGAGCTCTCAGACTAAGAAGGCTAGTGTTATTATATGAATTTATTGAAGATTGAAATTATGTTTAAGATACTTTAGGAATTGCGTTTTTTACCTTAATTGTTTCCATTGTTCTGCAAGATATTTATGCTGTTTCTTTTTCTCCCCTTATTTGCCAGGCTGCGGCAGCAATGTGTGTTGCAATGGGGAGCTTCTCCGACCCTGTTGAAGCACAGGGTCTTGCACATTTTCTAGGTTGGAATTGATTTGATTCTCCTTTTTCTCCCCCACTCTTGTAAATTTATGCTGCTTGATGCCTTAGAAAGTCAAATTTACATTATTCATATAGCTTATGCGTATAGGTCGTATGATTTGCTCATTTTTTTTATTTTTTATTTTTTATTTTTTTGTTTATACAAAATGCATTATTCATTTGTACTTTAGTTTCATTGTTTACACAGCTTGTTAAAAGTTTGGTATCCTGTATTGCTTTTACAACTTATTTATGTTGGCAGAACACATGCTCTTCATGGGAAGTTCTGAGTTTCCTGATGAAAATGAGGTTTGTCGATCATGTTCTTTTTCTTTGACTGTTTTGAAACTGGATTGTAAAAACTTACTGATCAATTATAGTTCAGGAAATCATTCCTGTGATTTATGTGAAAGTGGTGGGTGATATGTGTGTGACATTTAGAAGCTGTGGAAAGTTCTTCTCCTTCATATAGGATTCATTGAAATACGGTTTTCTTGACTCTTGAGATGGTTATATGTTATGGAGAAAGATGTAAATGGTGCGATCAGTTAAATGCAATTATATCATATGTGCATTTTTTTTGTGAATAAATGAGATAAATTGAGTAGGAAGTCTATTAAATTTGCGTATATTGCTTTTATAACTATGCCTAACTATCTAAGGGAAGTCAACTATTTACAATTGTATACAATATTCTCAACACTCCCCATCAAGCTGGAGCATGAATGTAGATGATGCTCAGCTTGTTACAAAGATAATCAACTCAAGTGAGTTCTAGTCAATGCTTTTGTGAATAAATCAGCTTGTTGCTCTTCTCTCTTCACGTAACCAGTAGAAATCAAGTGTCCTGAATCTTCTCACTGATAAAATAACAATCAACCTCAATGTGTTTGGTCCATTCATAATAGAATGAATTCAAGGCAATATCAAAAAGTAACTTGGTTATCACACTTATTTGGTTATCCCTTCTGTTATATTCTTTAACAAGATATGTGCATGTATCAATTGTCATTTTCCTTGAATTTAAGTAATCAGGTTGTGATGATATTTGTGCAGCTTGATCTGCCAGTTTGACACTTTTTTTTGCTAGTATGATAGTTACTTGTCCAAGCATGGAGGCTCGTCAAATGCATACACTGAAGCTGAGCATACATGCTACCATTTTGAAGTGAAACGTGAATTTCTTTACGGTGCCTTGAGAAGGTAACACATTATCTTTTTGATTGTTCAAGTTTTTTTAACTGATGTTCAAAAAAATGTTTTTTTTTTTATCTGATTGTGTGCATGGCATAATTATCTCACATGCCTATATGTTTGCATATGGAGCGTATGCGCAAATGATGCAAGGCTACTTGTAATTACAAGAGTTTCTACTTCTGGTCGCATCAATTGCTTGTGTTAAAAAATGGAATTATTCTTACATTTTTATCTTGATTGCATGATGGGGGAGGAATTAGCAAAATTGTTTGGGGCATGGTGAAGGTTCCAGGCTTATACATGTATTAGAGTGGACATAGCTGCGTGTCTTTCTTTTTGGAATTTCAATTATTATTGTAATTCTACTGATAGGTGGTTTTACACATTTTTTATTTTTATGATATGAATAAATTGGCTGTATCATGTACTGAATGGTAAAAGTTTTTTGTAATCATGATGTCTAGCCATCCATGTACAAGTTGCTAACTAACTGGTTGCTCTATTACTTTGCTTCGTTCTTTTAAGTAAATTTTATTGACAAACTTCATTCCGGGATCAGAAAATGTTTTTTAATTTTATGCTGCTTTTATTGTTGTTCAGATTTTCTCAGTTTTTCATTTCACCTCTTGTGAAAATTGAAGCTATGGAACGGGAGGTACTTGCAGTAGACTCAGGTCTGTACTGTTTTCATGTCCCATTTTATTCATTTTACCATATCAAAAAATTCGTCTTTCTGACCCTGAATTTCCATACTGTTTTTTCTGTTTGTGCATTCCTTGTTACTGAATGGTGCATGGGTGTATCAAAATAAATTTAGAATTTAACCAGGTTTTGCAAAATGATGCTTGCCGCCTCCAACAGCTTCAGTGCCACACATCTGCACCTAATTACCCATTTAATAGATTTTTTTGGGGTAAGCTTGATTCCGTTACATTTCTTTGTGGGATTGACATAACTGTTTACGTGAACTGAGCAATTTCATCTGGCTGCATGGAAGGGAATAAGAAGAGCCTTTTTGATGCAATGGATAAAGGGATAAACTTGCGGGAACATATTTTTAAATTATACAGAGATTATTACCATGGTGGATTAATGAAGCTAGTGGTCATTGGAGGAGGTAAATTCTTTCTTTCAGTGATTCTTATGATGTATTCCATAATGTAATACTTAAAATCCACACTCATATTACACCATGGAATGGACATGAGGGAACAAATTGCGAGAGGTATAACATCAGAGAATTATAGTGTGGTGGTAGGCGGGAAGATGGTGGTGGTCTTAACTTTGTTGCAGACTTGCAAAGTTGGTTATAGATAAATATAGACCGTTGGGTGTAATTGTTCTAGTCTAAACAACATTTCAGCGCTCTGTTTGTTATTTGAAAGTCTGTTTCTGTATGCTTATAGGTAAGTGCATATGTTTATGATGTGGTAACCTGATTATATACGTCATTAAGGGAGAACTTTGAGGAAATGTTTGCTTGGGTGTATATCAGATTTTTTCATGTGTTAACAATGCTACTAAAATGATGCAGAGTCTCTGGACATACTTGAAGGCTGGGTTACAGAATTATTTGCTAACGTGAGAAAAGGTTCTTTGGCAAAACCCAAATTTGAGTTGCAGGGTCCTATTTGGAGAAGTGGTAGACTTTATAGAATAGAGGCAGTCAAAGAGGTTCACATTCTCGACTTAACATGGACACTTCCATGCCTCCGTCAAGATTATTTGAAGAAATCTGAAGATTATTTAGCCCACCTCTTGGGGCATGGTAAGATAAATTACTGTATTACTGATTTTTACAATCACCTTTTGATTTAAAAAATAATAAGAAAAAAGTTCTCATTGATTGCACTTATGTGTCTATATACAAGATACTGTCTTATGATACAATATGAGAATTTGTGAACTCAAATACAAGATCGCAATTTGCACTGATAAGACAGACATTTTCAGAATCTTTTCATTCTATGATGAAGAGAGGACGCAAAGTGCTTACTTTATCATAGATTTTAGAAAGGACTTTTCACCCGAAAAAGTTGAGAATACAAGAACCTGCTGCTATGTTTGTGCAGGCATTGAAAGGAGAATTTAGTTCTACCCTTTCTAAAGCATATTGTAATTTTTTCGCTAAATCATTTTTCATGCTTTAAAGAATTTGATGCTCCCTCTATATAACAGTTTTCTCTCTCTCTAGTCACTGTTTGTTTTCATTTTTGTAGTTGTAAACAATTTTCATGGACTTTCTTAACATCTTCTCGTCCTTTTGAATTTCACATGATTGCATATGGCTGGCCTTATATTTTCTGCGTGGGTTTTTTTTTGTAAGCACTAACATTTATTCCTTGCAGAGGGTAGAGGAAGCCTACACTCCTTTCTCAAAGCAAAAGGGTGGACAACTTCTTTGTCTGCTGGGGTTGGAGATGAAGGAATGCATCGATCATCTGTAGCTTACATTTTTAGCATGTCTATAGACCTCACTGACTCTGGCCTTGCAAGGGTGCGATCTCTCCCTACCCATTCAGAAACGCACATACACATTACACCAGCATGCACTTTATGTTTTGTTTTTCGCTGATCAAATCTCTCTCCTTTCACTTGAAACTCATATATGCTCGTGTCTTTTTTTTTTTCTCCACCTTTATCTGATTATTTTATCGAGCCTTGCTCTTTTATTGCATTTTGTTGAGCCCTTGAAATTTTATTAACTGTTGTATTTACTTCTTTATTAGACTTAATGTGAAATTGAACTATACAGTCTATTAAAATTCATTATGCAATACAAAAATAAGAATAAACATATATCGATCAGTACTAGTATTAATTTATCATCACATAATAATCATAAATCCTATTTAGCATTAGCACTAGTATGTTATCAATACAATTAGTACACATCACACATAATAATAAATTTAATTGTTTGCACATGAAAGTCCCAAAATAACAGTCTACGTTTACATTTGCCATGTAGGACTCGATATTAATTAAAAAAAATTGAGGGTTTACTGAAATGCAATTAAAAGAATAGGGGCTTAATAAAATAATCAGGCAAAGTTAAGGAGTCAAGAAATGTGTTTTTACTGAAATGGAAATAATTTTCCATTTGATGGTGTTGTCAATTTTATGGATGCCATTGATAGTCTACTCAGAGCACTTTCGTGGCGGTGACCATGCCTTTACTGATGCTTTGGCTGCTTTCATTAATGATGATGAAAGTATCTTGATTTTTTAAAAATATTTTTTGTAAAAACACAGATATTTCAACCTGTTGTTTTGGATTACGTATCTTTGCTATGGTGATTTATACTTCTTGCTTAGCTGACATATAGTTTTCTACAGATTTATGAAATCATAGGCTTTGTTTATCAATACCTCAAGTTGTTGCGTAATGTGCCTCCACAAGAATGGATATTTAAGGAATTGCAGGATATCGCAAACATGGATTTTAGATTTGCTGAAGAACAGCCTCAAGATGATTATGCTGCAGAACTTGCAGGTTTGTCTTCATTTTTTTGCACTTGTAAGCACTTTCTAGAGTCATGTTTTCCTTGGATATCATTTGATTTATTCACAATTTTGTTATGGAGTTTTCTCACTTTCATTCATGAGTTGTCTTAGTTTTATTTGATATTTTAAAATAATCCTTTTTGCATTTTGAAATTTAATTATTATATTTGTTTCATTTTGAACTTTTAAGTACAGAAAATGTGGTTCATTGCATGCATACGTTTAGGAATTTCATGTATGCTGATTGCATAGGGTACTTCTGCCCTAGCTTGTAAGATTTACTTTGAGTTGACTTTCAAATACGAGCATCAATCTTGAGCTCTATCTTTGTTACTGTGCAAACCTTATACATTATTTTCTGCCCATTTTGTTGAAACTAGCCAATATGGATTATTTTTATTAATATCTGCACACCACAGAAGTATAGATCTAATCGGACTTCATTTCACTTGATGTTCCAAATCTTCGATGATTGAGTCAATTAGCATGGAGAATGGGGAACAGTATTGTGGCCTTCTAACTGATATTGTAGTGTCTATTAGGAATTCCCATCATCTCAAGTCAAATTTTTGCAGTTCATGGAGGCATGAAATAACAGTAACTATAAACGCAAATGCTAAATCAAAGGTTCAAAATTGAAATCTTTTGGAATGGTTATTGAGATTCTCAAGTTATCTGAAAAGCTAGGCATTAATGTCTTAACTAGTCAAGGAGAAATATGTTCATTTTTCTCCTTGTTGCATTTGATTGTGTGGACCATCTTTGGTTTTGTAACATTTCTTCTTATTAACTATAACAAATAACTCTATTGTTGCAGGGAAGTTGCTTGTTTATCCAGCAGAACATGCTATATATGGAGATTATGTGTACAAGATTTGGGATGAGGAAATGATAAATCGTCTCTTGGGTTTCTTTACACCAGAAAACATGCGGATCGATGTGGCATCAAAGTCATTCCCAAGGTCACAAGGTAATTGCTATTCCATTCACTTCTCTCAAAAGATGATCTTACAAATATTTTGTTATATGAGATACTAAGATGAAAGAAGAACTAGATCTTTCTTTTATATTTCATATCTTGTGACATCGGAGCACAGAAAATTGTTCTTAAAAGATGTTTCTGATTCTGGTCTCACTAGTTCTCATCTTGTTATTTTTCAAAAACCATTTCAGATCTTCAACATGAACCTTGGTTTGGCTCCTCTTTTACTGAGGAAGATGTTCCTTCTCATTTGATGGAATTGTGGAGGGATCCCCCAGAAATGGATGTTTCATTGCATCTTCCTTCAAAGAATGAGTTTATTCCATGCGACTTCACTATTCATGCTGATAACTTGAACAAAGAGAACTCATCTTCCCCTAGATGTATAATCGATGAACCTTTGATGAAGTTCTGGTACAAGCTTGATAATACTTTCAAAGTTCCTCGTGCAAATACGTACTTCTGCATTAATTTGAAAGGGGCATACAGTAACATGACTAATTGTCTTTTGACTGAGCTATATATCAACCTTCTCAAGGATGAACTGGATGAAATTATATATCAGGTCAGCTATCATCTTTGGTATTGTATCTGAGGTTATTGTGCTAGTGCCATACTATAATGATTTCAATGTTCGATCAACTCTTTTAGATTTTTCTTGTTTTTATGGAAATTATATCATTAGCAATTGAGATCTTGTATCAGCCTGTTTTGTGGATTAGTTGATGCTTCTTAAGGGGATTCATGACCTTCACTTTCCACTCTTTCTCTTGATATTTTAATAAGAGTATCCAAAGCTTCATGTGATGGGATATTTTATTCTCTATGCAGGCCAGCATTGCTAAGTTGAAGACGTCTGTCTCTTTTGTTGGTGACAGGCTGGAGCTGAAGGTTTATGGTTTCAATGATAAGGTTCCAGTTCTTCTGTCCAAGGTTTTGGTGATAGCCAATTCATTTCTGCCCTCTGCTGATCGTTTTAAGGTGCATTTGATGTTTGTTAAGTTCAAGAGTATACTGATTTTTCATAGTTCAACTGCATGTAAACAACTTTTGTACTTTTCATTATATCTTGGCTTGCCTTTTTTTAAAAACAAAAAACAGGTTATAAAAGAGAACATGGAGAGAAGTTTAAAGAATGCCAATATGAAGCCTCTAAGTCATTCATCATACTTGACACTTCAAGTTTTGTGTAAGAGCTTCTATGATGTGGAGGAGAAGTTGTGTCTTCTAAGTAACCTAACACTTGATGATTTGAAGGCATTTATTCCTGAACTTCGTTCTCAGGTAAGCAAATAAACAAATTTTCTGGTCAATTTCTTGCCAGGCAAAGCCAGTAACTTCTTGCCACACATAAGTAGTAGCTAGCCTTAGCTCAGCTTAATATTTATGTTTTGATCATTGACAATGTCAAAACCCTTGTTTTAGTATTTTATCAGATTAAAGTGGTGCAACATCTCATTGGTTCAGCAATAAATTCATTCTACCCTTCCGGGCAAAAATTCCTTATGATTTACTGTTTGAGAAAAATCTGTCAGAATGATGTCATGGTCAGATTTGAATGTCCTCATGATCTATTGGGCCTCATATTTTACTAGTATGTGGCATATATAAGTACAATTCACATCTCTCTTCATAATCATACAGCTTTTCATTGAAGGCCTTTGCCATGGCAATCTGTTGGAAGGAGAAGCAATTAACTTATCAAATATATTTAAAAGGAATGTTTCTTTACAACCACTGCCAATCCATATGAGGCATGGGGAAAGTGTATTATGTCTTCCCCCAAGTTCTAACCTGGTTAGAGATGTAAATGTGAAGAACAAGTCCGAAACAAATTCTGTAGTTGAGGTACTGATAACATACCAACAAATTATATGTTTTCCCCAACTTCCAATTGTTACAATCTTCTTAATTGGTTTCTGATCTGTACTGCAGCTATACTTTCAAATTGAGGCAGAAGCAATGTTAAAATCAGTGAGACTAAAGGCACTGGTGAATCTGTTTGATGAAATTGTGGAAGAACCACTTTTTAACCAGCTGAGGTGAGTGTTCTTTTCTTTATTTTGTTGGCGGAAGGATTTGATATGTATAGATGAACTGATATGGAAAGCTTATTATTCACATGACTGAAATCATGTGAACGCTTTTCAGCCCTTAGATCTTCAAATATCTATTACCATTTCAATTTGCTTTGATTTGAGGGCTAAACAGCATGTTTTTCCCATGACTTTGTTCATGCAAACATGCTTTCCCGGTCAAGTTCTTGTGAATACCACAAAGATAGGAGTATGTTTAAATATTTAAAAGTTGTGTTAGTGAAAGTCATGCATGTTATGAGTTCTCTGCCCAAGAAATATTTGTGTGGTTGGTGCATTTTCTTCAAAACTAGAGATGGTAAGATTTAATTTGACTCTTTCTGAAATACTCATTTATTTTGGAATACAGGACACAAGAGCAACTTGGCTATGTTGTTGAATGTGGGCCCAGTGTGACATACCGTGTTTACGGGTTTTGCTTCAGTGTTCAATCTTCCAAGTACTCTCCAATTTACTTACAGGGTAGAATTGACAACTTCATCAATGACACTGAGCATTTATTGGTATGCACTGAAGTTCAACTCTGCTAACATGCTGCTGATTTAAGATTTTACCTTTTCCATTCTTGATTGAATATATGTTGCTAATAGACTACTTATCACCTTCAAGGGTACTGCTGCTGCTTTTTCATAAAATACTTCAGTTAAGATGCTCGTAGGAAATTGAATTTAGTTGAAGCATGCATCCTCGTATATGTTGCTGAATTTATGAAGGTTCTTACCGTCAACTTGTTAATTGTCATAATCAGTACTAGAAGTAACAATAACATTAATACTTATAGTATGATTATTGTTGTTATTATTATTTTTATGAGGATCACTGGTATCAAAAGTACAAATGTTTTTGCAAAATTTCAAATTTAGCCGATCCTTCAAATTTTGGAAAAAACAACCAAGAATCTGAAATTGTTTGTGCGCCACAGATTTTGGTCAAAATGTGATAGCTTGTGGGATGATGTAAATTTTTGTAATGATTTTATTTAATAAAAATTTTCATCCCAGCTAATAACACTATTGACCAAGGTAAACTAACCATGGTATGGTTCTTGGCTCGCATGTATTTCTTTGGTTTTTATTGAGAAAAATTGTTATAATCCATGGATTTCACACCTCATTTTGATCAAAATTTTATTTGGCTATAATTGCAAATAATATTGAAATTCTGGCTATTTTTACCAAAATCAAAAGGAAGCCAGGTTAGTAATTTCGTTAAAACATTTAGATTTTTAAGACCAATAGTCCTTTTTATTATTGATTAGCTTAGTCCTAAAATAATTCATTTCAGCTCTGCTAATAAATACATTAATGCATAATTGGCCATGACAGGAAGAGCTCGATGAAGCATCATTTGAGAACTACAAAAGTGGGCTAATGGCAAAGCTACTAGAAAAGGATCCTTCCCTGCAGGACGAAACCAATCGGCTCTGGAGTCAAATTATTGATAAAAGGTATTAATCCCGAAAAAACTTGATCAAGTAAAACCTTTTCATTTTAGTTATATTCTTTTTAGTATAACCATAAAAACTACAATACCTTTTGTTTCCTTTTAACATTTAATTAAAACTGAAGAATTTAAAAGCTCCAACTTTTATATGTTGGATTGTAATATTTTCCTCGATCTTAGAAAATATGCTTGATAATTGAAGTCGTAAATTTGAAGTTCATGATGAGGCTTTTGAAATTGTCCGATACATTATTAGAAAATATGAATTGGTACCAATAACATGCCCTTTAGACTGTTGAGGAGTTTCTATCCCTTGACTAGAGGTCTCGAGCTTTAGCCTTACAAATGGAGAAACTTGTACTCGAAATGGGCTATAACCACATTACACCCAAAAAGGAGAAAAGGGAAATGTGAATGTGTTGTAAAACTGTGGAAAAAAAGATTGAGGTTGGAGGCTGTCAATTTCCGATTTTTGTTTGGTACCGTTCTTGTGCTTATTGCATACCTAATATTGTGCCACTCTTCAGATATATGTTCGACTTTGCAAAGATGGAAGCAGAAGAACTGAAAAGCATAGGCAAGAATGACGTTCTCAAGTGGTACAAAATGTATTTACAACAATCGTCTCCCAAGTGTAGAAGACTGGTTGTTCGGGTTTGGGGTTGCAACACTGACCAGAAAGAAATCGGAACTAATCGAGATTCCGAGCAGGTTATCAGAGATCTCTCTACATTTAAATCATCATCTACATATTATCCAAGCTTATGCTGATTAGTTGAATAGTATGATTCAACATTGGATGGCTGGATTTGGGTGCTGGCGCCCGTGTTGACAACAAATGGCAGCTGATTTTTGGAACAATATTTTTTCCGGTTTTTCCTCTAAGGGAACTGGATCAATACGAATGAACACTTTTGTCTTGAAATTTTTTATAGATCATCAATAAAGTGAACCGTTTGGATTGGCTTGTTACCAATCATCAACCGTATTAATGTTTCTTTTTATTTATTACTTGATGTTTATACATGGAAGTTGTCATAGCAGCAGATTTGATTCGGAGCAGACGATGTTTACTTCTTTAACTGTTTAAATCGTTAATGGTTGTTTGGAAACTGTTTATCAATTATTAGCTAAATCAAACAATCCTTAATTTTGCCTATAATATGTTTCAGGAAACGTTTGTATAAACAAAAGGAAAATACTTTTCTCAGAAGCTTAATTCAAGTCCCGTACTTCTGTCATGTTATAAACGCGTGTGTTTGGACATCATTGTTCCAATGGCATGGCAGGTGAAGAGCTCTATCAAACTATCTTAACTTGTTTTTTGATATCTCAATCATATAAAGATTATAAATCAATCAATATGATCATTATATATATTAATTTTGATTAAATATTACTATCTTATTAATTAGTATACAATCATATGATAATCAATCATAAAATTTCTATGCTAAATCCCATATAAAGTGATGCTTCTGATATAAACTTTATGATGCTTAATATTTATGGGTAGTCTGATACATTATTTTCATCATGATCATATAATACAATATGATAGATTTTACAACCTTCATGCTATTGGAATAACAACTAATTGATACTAGACAAATTAATTTTAAACTTATATTTCAATAAATTTGATACAGAATAATTAATAATATAGTACCTTGATGCAAATAAAAGTTTGAATTGAATAAAATATGCAAAATTTGCATAAGTTGAGGGGCCATATTAAGCCTTTATCCAAAGGAATGGATCACATGTTTTATACTTAGTAGGACAATTTGGAAGGATTCATATTTAGTTTGCAAAGGAAAAGACAATGATGTTGATGTAATTAGAAAGTATTTGAAGGTTAAAACTATGAGACCAAAAGCAACCATTTTAAAAAAGAAGATAAGAATAAAATAAGTGGAATGACTTTTTCAATATTGGCAAACATTTCTTGACAATTTGCCATTTGCTTCTTTAAATCTTGGCCCAATTATGAGCCACACTGTTTCCATCATGGATGATAATAAACTTCCCAATCATATTACAAAAAAGTTATAATATTTATATATATATATCTTTTTTAAAAAA
>CANYBF012407889.1:0-15377 GCA_948192965.1 Dalechampia spathulata | reverse complement strand
AAAAATTACTAATTTTATTTATATTTACTAATTATTAAATTTTATTCAAAGATAAATACTACTATTTATCATTAATTACATATTAATTATTAAATATTTCATTATTAAGATAATTATGTAAAATACAATATAATTTAATATTATGCTAATTAATATTAAGACATCAAATTTTCAAATTTAATAAGATAATTACATAAAATATAATATAATATAATATTATGTTTGTTAGACCCTAGGTTTTGAGTGTTGAGCCACGTGTGAGTCAATTTAAGTTATTTACAATTTTCTAAGTATTTTCGTATGCGGTACGGGCGTACCAAGTTTGGTACGGTCGTACCAAATATCGTTTGAGTGTTGTACGGCCATACGGCTGGTCGTACATTGTGGGTATTGTTTCATTGAGTTTGGTACGGGCGTACCATTGGTTGGTACGGCCGTATGCCAACTCGCAGGAATTTTGTGTATCAGTAAACCTGCTTCAGTACGGGCGTACAAATGGGTGGTACAACCGTATGCGAACTCATAGGAAAATTTATGTATCAGGAAACTTGAGTTGGTACGGGTGTACCAAATGATGGTACGGCTGTACCACAGTTCCCTCCCATTTTCCAACTGCTATTTTTGAATCCGTATGGGCGTACATAGAAATTAGGTTTTAAAGTCTGAGAAACGGCTAGTTTTCTAAGGATAACTTTCATACTTTCTTTGCTAACGAAAATACACTTGTACAGCATTCATTTTTGAGCTATTCTCACCTGTCACAAGTAAGTTTCAAGCTTGTTTCTTCATTTGCTCTTTGTGTATAATTGCAATCTTTGTGGGGTTGGTGTGAGATTAATCCATTGAGGATTATTGTGTATTTGAGTTGATTGTAAGGTTGAAATTGTAAAGGTTAGAGTGCAAACCTTGAAAACACTGGGGATTGGATTCATTTGTGAATCCTTTGTTGTAATAGATTGAATTTTAGTGGAACCCTAAGTTGAGACTTAGGAGAAAGTGGACGTAGGCAAGAGTTGGCCGAACCATTATAAATCGCACGTGTTGCCAGCGGTTCTAGGAATTTCAATGTTAATTAATATTAAGTCATCCATTTTTAAAATTTAATAAGATAATTACGTATAATATAATATAATATAATTTAATAATATACTAATTACAATTAATAAATTTATTTTGTACAGTAATTTATATTAAACAAAAATACATTTGATTATTTATATTTATTAGATTAATTTTTATATTTAATTTTGATAAATTTTAAAAAGTAATTAAAGATAAATTAGTAGTATTTATCTTTAAATAAAATTTAATAATTAATAAATATAAAAAATTAGTAATTTGTAACAAATAGAAATAAAATGAGTAGTGTTTATATTTGAATACAAATAAGTAGTATTTACCTTTGAATAAAATTTAATCACTAATAAATACAGATAAAATGAGTAGTATTTATCTTTAAATTTTGTATTAATTTACATTTTTAATTTATTAATTTTAATAGTCAAATAATTATTTAATGTTATGTTAATTAATATTAAGACATCCATTTTACAATTTTAATAAGATAATTACGTAAAATATAATATAATTTAATATTATGCTAATTAATATTAAGAGATTTATTTTTCAAATTTAATAAAATAATTATGTAAAATATAATATAATTTAATATTAGGTTAATTAATATTAAACCATTCATTTTTCAAATTTAATAAGATAATTACGTAAAGTATAATATAATATAATTTAATAATATACTAATAACAATTGATATAAAATAATGTACTAATTACAATTCATAAATTTATTTTGTATAGTAATTTATATTAAATAAAAATATATTTTATTATTTATATTTTTTAGATTAATTTTTGTGCTTATTGTTGTTAAGTTTTAAAAAAGTAATTAATGATAAATTAATAGTATTTATCTTTAAATAAATTTAATAATTAATAAATATAATTAAAATTAGTAATTTTAATAAATAAAAATAAAATGAGTAGTATTTATATTTGAATGAAATTAGTAGTTTTTAACTTTGAATAAAATTTAGTAACTAATAAATATAAATAAAATAAGTAGTATTTATTGTCAAATTATCCATTAATTTATATTTTTAATTTATTATTTTTAATAGTGATATAATTATTTAATATTATGTTAATTAATATTAAAATATCTATTTTCCAAATTTAATAAGATATATATTAAACAAAAATTTATTTTATTATTTTTATTTATTAGATTAATTTTTATATCTATTTTTATAAATTTTTAAAAGTAATATTTATCTTTATATAAATTTAAAAAATAATATTTATTTTAGGTTGTGGGAATAGAATGAGAGTTTACCAAGCTACAAAACCTAACTTTTAGGTTGTAGGAATACAATAGAATGAGAGTTTACCAAGCTGGAATTACAATACAACAAATAAACTTACTTGTAAATGATGTAGAACGCTTTAAAAAAGCTTACACAAAGGAAATTAGCTGTTAGATGTAAAGTATATTATGTTATCTCTGAAAATAAAACCATTAAAAAGAATTTAAAGCCTTTCTGGAAAATCGCGTACAATCGTACCAGTATACCCGTACCAACTTAAAAAGCCATTTTTGAAAATGAGAGGAAAATTAGGTACACTCGTACCAAAATAGGTACGCTCGTACCATTTATGAAAATATTCATTAAAAAGGCAAATAAATTAAATTGACTCACACGTGACATACATATCAAAATCCTGGATCTATCATTAATAAATAATTTTCATGACTAATGTAATTAATAATCATTTTAATATTTGATTATAATTAATTATTTATAAAATGTTTAAAGATATTTTATTTTTTCTTGAATTAATTATAAAAATAAAAATTTTACTTCATTATAATAATATAAATTATTTTGTAAAATTTTATATAAATAATGATTTTTTTTGTAAAAAAAGTACTCTTAAAAATATTTTTAAAAATAATATATGTGAATTTTAAGTAAATATAAAACAAGCAAATTTTTTGGAAAGTGAAATGAAACTTATGTGAAATTTTTTAAGTGTTATTTTTATAAATGTTTTTTAAAAAAATGTGTTATTTTTTAAAAAAAATTTTGTAAAAAATTGATATTTTTATGAAATTTTCATTATTTTGGATAGAATTGAAAAAATCTATTTTCGTATTAATCCTAGAATATGAGCATTTTTTCGAATTTTATTCAAAATAATGAAATTTGTTAAAAATTCCAGATATTTTAAAAATTTTGAAAAATAACAGACTTTTTGAAAAAAATTATAAAATAAAGTAAAAATATGTTATTTTTAAAATTATTCATAAACATTTATTATTTTAATAAGAAATTATTATTATTATAAATTTTTATAAAATATCTGATATTATTATGAATATAAAGTAAAATATGTAATTTTCGTAATTATCCCCGAGCGCAAGCGTCACCAAGCAGGCCCATTAGTTTCATTTGAATGGAACGGGCGACGAGCCTAAATTTATTCAGTTAGAATCACTGCTGGATACTGAATGGGCCTTCAGCCCAACTAAAACAGAAAACAAGACACGTGTTGACGTTTTCTCCTTCCTTCCCTCCTCGAGAATAAAACTCGAACATCATATTGTTTATTTATGAAAAAATTATATTTATTTTCTGAAAACAAATTAGAAAATAAAAACAATCATTTAAAATTTTAAAACAAAATAACAGGAAACAGAAAATAAAATTAATTTTATAAATAATAATATTTTATGAATTTTCTTTATAAAATGAAAAAGATTATTTATGTATATTTATTATGATAGAAATTTTAAAAAATTTTCATTTCTTATTTAAGGAATAAAAAATAAGAAAATATTCTAGAAATTAAAAATAATCCGACTGTTATGAAAATAAATAAATAAATAAAAGCAAGAAAACAGACTGAACTTTCAAGAGGTGTGCCATGTCTCATGGGCCATTAGTTTGCCGACAGATAGACACTGACTGGTCTAAGATTCAACCAGTCAACTCCCCTTCTCAGTTCTTTTTCCTTTTCTTTGACAAACTTTAATTCCAAATATAATTTATTACCAACGTCATTAAGGATTAATTAAAAAGTTATAAATACTCTATTTCTTAAAATTAAAAAAAAAACTAATAAATAGAAATATATATTTATTTTTAATATAAATGAGATATTAAAGATTTTATTTACTTTATGAAATTGAGAGTAAATATATATATTTTATAAAATGATTAATAATCTAAAGGATTAATTTTCTCTATGAAATTTAATATATCATTTAAAAATAATATTTTAGAAATATTTTATTTTTAATAATTATAAAATTTTATATTTATATACTATATGCATTATATTATTTTATATATAAATATTTTAAATTGAACAGTATAATTTTAAAATATTAAAAATACTTAAACTAATAAAATATAATTAAAATGAATAATAAATAATATTGCCCTAAAATGGTTGGTTGAAAGGACAGAATTTAGGAGTTTGGAAAAGACATGCTCAAAAATTGAAGAGGATCTTTGAAAATTTTGATGATTTTCACATGATTCATTAAAGAAAGCTCACTTTTTTTTTATTTAATTTATAAGTTTTATTTATGATAGTGACTATAGAAAAATTTAATTAAAAATCTTATTCAATGACCAACACTACTACTCTACAATTATCCCTCTATATCTAAATCTACATAGGCAAAGAATTTATCAAGTGTCTACATGGTTTAATTTATTTATTATATATATATATATTCCTTAGGTGTCTACTAGACTATACTATTGTTAACTATACCATCATGTGAATCCTTATCTCCATGTCCACCATATTGGTTTGCCTGCCTTTGCGCTATGCCTATTTTAATTATAATATATGTAAACATACATTATCACAATTAGGTTTTTAACAAATTAAAGAAATTTAAATTTTTTAATATCAAATAAAAAAGTTTAAATATAATTAATTTTATGAGGGGTGATTTATCTATGGAAAGCTGAAATCGCTAGTAATAATTAATTAATTATATAATAATAAATTTTTTTTCAAATATTATATATATTGCTTATTACACTATGCAATATTTAATAATTTCATAATAATAATTAAATTTATTATATTAAATATATAAATATTATATTATTTAATATCGTTAATAATCTTACAATATAATAATATTACAAAAAAAAATTCAAAACTTGAATTAAGTATAAATCCCCAAATTCAAGGTTGTAATGATGCCCGTGAAACTCGGATAATAATAAAAGTACAAGGAAGAGAGATTAAAGATTTGATGAGTCTTTATTAGTTAATGATAATGGCAATTAAGGGATGAAAGATATGATCAATACTATGATTTGTTGGATTAATTTTGAGACGAGATCATCTTCTACTACTTCACTTAATATTATATTTCTCAATTTAAAATGTTAATAAAATCTTTCACCCAATCTTAGATATGTACAAAAATATTTTAAAATAAAATAAATAAAATTTAAATTAAGAAAGAATTAGTGGTTTGGTGGCACACACATTCTAAATTTAATATTATTTTTTGGGTTATAAATGTTAATATTTTGCTTATAATATCAATCTAGCATTTTTCTTGATGATGGGACTAACATTAATTCAAATTGAATACGATAAGATTCGAACCTTGGCTTGGTGACAATGATAGATCAATTTATGGCATAATTTACGATTTTCCAACTTGTTTAAATCCCATTTCTAGTCAAAAGAAAGAGCTTGGAATTCGTTTAAAATAATTGCAAAAGTAAACTATAAACTTTGTAATTTAATAATAAATCATAATAATCTAAATTAACCTGCAAATTTCAAAATAATTTATTTTTTAAAATCGTCAAATATCAAAGTAAATTATCATAGCAATCAAGATTGTAAATTTTCATTATCAAATATAGTAAAGTAAGAATTTATTATTTTTAAAAAAATCTTTATAAACTTAACATATTTTTTAAATAAATTATATACCCATGATATGCTTTAAATGAAATAATTTTATCAAATTTCTTATATTTAAATCAAATAATTTAGAATTTGTTGTATAATATATATATATATATATATATATATATATTAAAATCAAATACTTTTAATAAATTTAAAAAGAAAGTAAAATCATTATCTCACTTATTATTTTTTACTCTTATAATATTAATTAAAATTTAAAAAATATTTATTTAATTAATTTACTTCACTTAACTTTAAAAATATAAATTTGAAAAAATTAAATCATATATTAACAAAGTAAGATATTTTATAACTTTATTAAAAATTAATATTTGTAAATCAAATTATTAGATAAAAAAAATAATTCATATTTATATTTGATTTTGAATATAATTTTTATATAAAAATAGTTATTATATATTAAAATTATTATTAGTAAATAATTAAAATAAAATAAATTTTAATTTTAATAAATTTAAAAGAATAATGAAATCATAATTTTGCTTCTTTTTTAGAATAATAATCTCAAACTTTAATCTCATATCAAAATTTTATTTATTATTATTTCAATTTTAATATTCGATTTTTTCATTGCCTACTATCTTTTTTCTTTTCAAGTATTAACAATAAAAAGTAATATATTTTTTAAATTTTATTTTCAAACTTCAAATTTAGGAAATCTAGTAATAAACGACACTAAAAATATGTTTAATAAAAAGCTAAAATTCATTTTTACATAAAAAATAATATTTAATAAATACATATATTTTAAAATCTTACAACTAAAATAAATCCTTTTTTTATTATATAAAGGATTATGGTAACAATCATTTTTATTTGTAAAATAAGCTCTTTTTTTTTCTCAATTTTCTCATTTTGGAAAGAAACAATCAAAACAAACGGAATTTAAATTCCCATCAATTCTTTTTCTTTTACTGCACTCTTTTTTAAAATAAACAAATAATTATAATTTTTATTATTTAATAGAGGGGGAAAGTAGCCTGCAGTGGGGAGTATCATGGGCGGTTCCTGAGCAGCGGGCAGGGCGATACGTGGTCTTCATCAGCCACTAGACAAAGCATTCAGAAAATATATTAAATAATAAAATTATATTTTCCCGTTAATAACTTATATGAAATAATAAATTAAAAAATTATAAGGAAATATCATTTTTTTAAACTTATATAGCATGTATTTTAAATTTTTTCATATATTTCAAGCTTAAATCAATCTTAATTAATTTAATAAATGTAAAATATAAAAATAAATCATGTACTATTTTATTTAAAACATGCAAACGAAAATTATGATTATATTTTTATAATTATATAATATATCTAAAATTAAATTTATCGTTATGGAAAATTTTGAAAAAGAATTTGTAAAACTAATGAACTTTTAAAAATATTAGTAAAATTAACATTTTTAAGATTTAATATATATTTTTAAATTATAAAAAAGTTTAGTAGAACTTTAATATAATTTAAAAGTTTTAAAAAATCATTCATTATTATAATTATCTTTTAATTCATTGAATTTAAATAAATTGAATATTATTTTATTTGAATTAAATTCTTTATTAAATAAGTTATATAAAATGAATATAAATAAATGTTGTAAGACAAGTTTATATTAAATAAAATTTAAATAATTTATAGTGTTTTTTTTTTTTTGGGGCGCGCATATTAGCCATATTACGATAGAACATAGGGTATGGTTGTGGTTTTTCTGCTGGCCTAAATTCAGTAGGAAACCTTGTGGGCGTATTATAACAAAATATCAAAAAAAGAAAGAGCATTGAGTTTTATTTTCCTACTATAGGGACCAAATAGGCAAATATCAAAACTAATCATAATTGTACAATCCTCCCCCGTATGCCAGTATCAGAAGGACCACATCAATATTTTAAATAATAATAATAATAATAGGAGAAAATAAAATATAAAATGGACCACAATTATTATTATTATTATTAAAATAAGCCCTTTCTATTTATAAAATTGAATTTCACTCCCTTCACGTCAACAAAAAGAGTTGGTCGTATGATGTCATTGTTACAAAATGAGATGTTAGGCCAAGTAACTTGCTTATTTTATGCCCACGTGGAAATTAAATAAATATAATAATTATTATTTTTGATTTTTCAAGTAATTGGTATCATGCTTATTGTTATAATTTCCTTTCACAATGTGGGTGTTCTAACTTCTCTAACTGCAAAGTGATTTCTAGTGCATTATATGGAGTGAATTAATCTAAATACATTGGATTAAAAATATAACATAAGATTGCTATTGATTCATGCACCAATTTGGGTTGCCTTTCCTTTACTATAAGTACAATTTTAAGGTTAGGCTATTCTTTTTTTTTTTAATAAAGTATTATAATATATATAATTTTGCTTATAATATATGTAAAAAATATCTGTATTTAAAATTAATTAATACTAAAAAAACTGTGATTTTTATAATACATTAAGAATATTATTTGTAATTTTTTTTATTTTTACTATGCTAGAACGTGAAAAGTAATGGAAATAGGACGTACAAACCAAACCGAATGTTGCCGGCAGGGACAAAGGCGGTGGTGCATGAACGTGAACCTCGTCGGGAAATAGCGTAAAAGGTGTCGAGTTACCATTTTCCTTTCAAATGGTCCCAAAAATAGCTATAAAAATTGACTCCACATCCCTTGCATCTCCATTGCTAAAATACTCTCCTTTCCATCCTCAATAAAATTTTATTCATACATTAAAAAATATTTTATATAATTTTTATTAATTATATTTATATATAATCTATGTAACAATAATTAATATTTGGTATACAAATTGAAAATATTAATTATTTTAATGTAATGTTATTTAGGAATACTTATAAACATTACAAAATAATTATTTTTATTAGATAAAAGTATTTTTGAAAAATACTGATAGGGATGAGGAGAAGGCGAAATTTGTTTTCATGGGACGGGACGGAAAATTCGCATCTTAGGTAGGAACGGCTATAGGGAATTATCCCATCTCATCCTACCCGTTTCCAAGCTTAATGTTGAGGTTGATTGATGTTCGGAAAACGGGAATAATCAAATCCTTATTGTATCCGTATTCTATGAATAAGGTTCAATGCCCATTAGTACGGTGAAGACGCGGCGGAGACGGTGGCAGCGACTCACTGACGCCTGCAGCAGAGATGATCATGGCTGTTTTGCTGTTGAGGTTGATTGAAACTTTTAAGGAAAATTTTAAAAGTAAAATATATAAGTTTATTTTTTTATTGGTTTTGTTTTATATTTATTATTTGCAAATTATTCAATTACGTTATTATTATTGTTATTTATCATCATCCAATAACTGAGAAGAAAAAGAGGAGGCAGGGAGGAGATGGTCCCCACAAGAACACGAGACAACCATGTAACGAAGGACGAAAACTATTTCACTGACACGTGTCCTTCTCCCTGTAAACCAAAGGTCCACTTGTCCCTGTCCATAATGACCTGGCCCAACTGGCTGTAGCCCGTTGCCTCTTCGCCTTTTTCTGCCATGCCTAAAAAAGCTCAAAAAGAATTCACTCTTTTTCCTTATTAGACAGAAACCGATTTCTCCTACCAAATCTCTCTGCTTCTCTCTCTCCCTCTCTCTAAAATCTTTTTCTTGATTTCTTTTTAATATCTATATATAGCCACCTTTTCTCATTCGGGTTTATCGGTTCAGTCTTCATCTTTTGTGTTTTGTGTCTTCTGGTTTTTGCTAGTGTAATTTCTTTCTCTGTTTTGTCTTCTATTCATTCACCAGAGAAACACAAGGATCATCATGACTGGTGTATCAGAAGGAGAAGTTATTTCTCTTGATCTTCTCAAGAAGAAAATGGCTGATTTCTCTAAAGAAAGAGACTGGGATCAATTCCATAGCCCAAGAAACCTTCTTTTGGCTTTGGTATGTCTCTTTTCTTATTTTCTCTCGTTACCCTTTAAAGGCAAAACACCCACTTATTTCCATATCAATTTATATGCAATTTTTTTCATGAATCATCACCTCATATTCGCTGTCTAATGTTTTAAATTTTCCAGGTGCTGTTCTTTTACTTGATTTCTGAGATGATCATATGATAAGAATCTGTCTGCTCTATTATTATTTTGTACTCGTCTTTTTTATTTCTATGTGAGAATTTTCATTCTTGGACTAAAGTAATAGAACCAAAAAACCAGTGGAATTACAAGAAAAATGCAACTGCTTTCGTGTTTTCGTGGCAGTTTTTTGATAATACAAAGAACAAAGGTTGATGTGGGCCTTAACTGGTCTTGATGGTTTCCCCTCCAATGAATTGCTTCGGTATCAAGTTAGGGTTTTTAAATAATCCATTTATCCTGTACAGTCAAATTTGACCAACTGTTCAAATAGATCATCCTTTTTGTTTGTTTCATCACGGAAATCGTAATAACCCCACTTTTTTCCCCCTATCCTTAACTTTCATTACTTATGCTTTTTCGTCACCTCCTCGAGACCCAATGACAAAAAAAACCAAAAACAGTAATTTTCCTTTTTTTATTATTCTTTTTGTTGATGGCCTGAATTAAACTGGTACATATAATAATGATGATGATGATGAACAGGTGGGCGAAGTGGGAGAGTTATCAGAGATATTTCAATGGAAAGGAGAGGTGCCAAAAGGGCTGCCTGACTGGAAAGAAGAAGAGAAAGTACATTTAGGGGAAGAGTTATCAGATGTTCTGCTATATCTTGTAAGGCTCTCTGATATATGTGGCATAGACCTGGGAAAAGCTGCTCTTAGAAAAGTTGAACTCAATGCCATGAAGTATCCTGTTGGCATGTCCAAAGGTTCTTCCATGAAATACAAGTCGAACCACAACAACAAAACTGAAGACAATAATAATAATAATAATAATAATAACACCAACAACATTGGTAATGGGCAGTGAATGCTTCTGAGTATCATGGCCTGGCTTGCCTTGCCTGCTCTGAGTGTGAAACATATCATATCCATTAGCTCTATATACATATATTATCATAAGAGTGAGTTTGTTGCTTTATTGACTCTTGTGTTGTGGTTGATTTGAAATTGTCTTGATTTTGCTATGTGTTAGAGACATGGACAAGTGGGTTTAGGTATTTGTAGGGTTAGAAATTTAGAACAGAGCTAGGCTAGTAGAAGCAGTAGGAAGGAAGGGAGGAAGGAAAGGAAGTGCATGGGATTGCTGGGGCCATTTATTCTTGAGCAGATATTGTTACTGTTTGTTAGCAGCTGAATCAAATCCCTCTGACAGATATTGTAGTAGTGGATATCATCTATTTGTTTTTGTTTTGGCTCTCTTTTTCTTACTTGTTCCTTCTTCCCCTTTTCTACCCTCTTAAGTCTACTGGGTTTTCATCATCTTCAAGCTTTCTTTGTAGGGTTTTTACTTCAATTCTTCCCTAATTTACTTTGAATTTGTTCAAGCAAATGAGTCATCATGTAATATCAAATAATTTCATCTGTTACATCATTGATTTTCTGTTTTCATGGTAGATTATTTAATTACGTATTTCAAAAATAAAGAAGAATGAAAACTGAAAAATGGAACATGAAAATAAAAAAAAGAAAAAAAAGAAAAAGAAAGAAAATGGAGATCTCGGGGAAGGCTTTTGGGATGGGAAAGGAGGGAAACATGAAGTGATGGTTTATTCTTGTAGGGATTTTGGTTGTGGGATTGATCGAGTCAAAAAGAAAGAAGAGAGAATCTGTCAACAATAATTAGACTTTGAATTGTGAGATTAATTGCTTATTATAAGACCTTTGTTGTTTTCAAATGTATTTCTTCCTGGAATCATTTCATTACTAATCCCAACGCCCCCCATCAATCCTTATATATTTACTTTTTAAAAACCCACATCTGCCACGTGTCTTATACCCTTGTCGGCTCTGCATTTTTTTTATTTAAAAGGGGGGAAATCATATAATTCAAATGTGGTCACTTATTCAAAGCAACCCAATAATTATGTTTTTGTATCCCTATACTCTATTTGATTTAATCATAATCATATGCATTACCACCTTATTAATTCATCAATATCCTTCCATTTCCATATACATACATAACATATCTTATAACATTATATTTCTTAAATAGTAAAATATCATATCAAAATTGAATGAAAATCCTATAACATAATTCAAATTCAATTATTATTTCATTATCTAAATTTATCGATAAAATTACGAACATCAAAACTTACTTATGTCAATGTTTAAATAATTATTTACTTTAAGAAAGAATTATTATATATATATATGTATGAGATGCGTTAGTTGTAAGTTTTTTCAAATGTTTTTAATAATGATAATAAACCTTGTAATAATTAATTTCGTTATCTTATACCTTAATCACTGTTTTCCGGTCAGATAATTGATTTACTGTCAAAATGACAAAAGTTCACCAACTTTCCAGTTAGTTATCATTAAAAAAAAAAAAGTCATATTTAAATAGTCAATTATTTTAAGTTGCAATTTATATGATAATTTATATATCTTAATTTATTCTATTAAATTAATTCAATTATTTTTAAAATTATTTATATTTTTAAAAAATAATTTTAAAAAAATACCTATATATCATTTAAAGGGTTATAATAATTAAAATTTGAAGTGACGTTGAAATTAAATATATTAAATTAATAAATTTTATAATGTTTAATAATTAAATTTATCAAATAATTTATATATCCAATGTTTTAACATTCGAATTTTATTTTTATTAAATTAATAAATTTTGTAATATTTAATAATTAAAATTTTTAAATAATTTATATGTCGAACGTTTTAACATTCAAATTTAAATATTTAATTTTTCGTTTTATTAGGTATTACCTAATACTCATCGTTCGTCAATAAAATAATATTATTCTACCCTTATTTATTTTGTACTAATAATTACTCCATTTTTATCAAAAATAATATTACTATTTCAACATTAATTATCATATAACAATAAAATACTTTTAATAAATTTTAAAATTAACATTAACATTGTATCATCTAATTTTTTAGATAAATCTATAATTAGCTCATATTATATTCAATCAATGTTGTATATAGAACAAACATTTCATATACATTAATATTCATTAATATATTATGTAAATTATTTATATATTTAACAATAATAATAATATGTAAATGTGATATTTTATTCATTAACAAAATGATGAAATCTTTTAATTATATATTTAAATTAATAAAAATATTATATTAAGTATCACAAAAATTTATGATATTATACTATGAAGTTTTGAAATTGTCTTTAAGTTAGTTGAATTTAAAATAAATTAATATATATATATATTTATTTATTTATTTATAAGATGAAATGTCACATTCTAAATCAAATACTCATTTTGCATTCATGAATTGATTGATATGTCTTGTTTTATATGTTATAAGTGTGATATTGACATGAAATTATGCTAAAGATAGAAATCATATGATGTGATAAGAGTTTCATGCTATAATATTGAAATAAAAATTTTGACAAAACCGTTGAAAACGAACCCACTAAACGAAGATAAATTGATGATTTTGGTATTAAGAACACTTGATATGTTTAAATATGTATGTTTAAGATGGTTGATTTAACATAAGTTTAATAATATAGAAAAGATAGTATAATAAAATTTGAAATTTATTTATAATGTCATAAATGAGTTATGATGATGCATGCATATAAGTATAATTATAATTCTAAAGTATCAGAGAATGAATAATAATGTATTATTAATGCAATAGTAAAAGTAAATGATAATATGTAAATATTAGAAAAGTATAATTGGTATTTTATTAATGATGTCATGATGATGTCATAAAGTGGTAAAGATGATGTCATAAATGTGGTTTTAATGTATTAGGAAATTAATAATTAAGTATTAATAAGGTATTAGTAAAGGTATTAACAAATAGTATTTAAATATATAATTGACATAATGAAAAGATATAATATGATATTATAATATAAAGAATAAGAAAATGGATTAAATATTGAATATGTAAATAAATAAATAAGTATATGAAAACAAATAAGTTAGTGGGATGTTAAATTAATATATTATAATGGAAGTGGGATTGGAAATTGTGTTAGTGGTGTAGGAAATTGTGATAGTGGATAGAAAGAGAAAATAAAGTATTATATTTTATTAGTGAGTGGAAAAAAATTAAAGGTTTTTATTATAAAATAAGGTGTATAGGAGTATGTATTAAGTATAAAAATACATTAAATAAGGATTAAATTGGTGGAATTTAAAGTATATACATATAACTATATGTATTAATGGCTATAATATAGATTTTGTAGGTGTTTTGAGTGTGGTTAGGGGATGCCCTAAATTAAGATGCATTTCAAACGAATTTTACCTTCATTTAGACCTAAATTCCACTCCCTTATCCTATTATCTCCTTTTGGCCGAAACATAACCATCCAACACCCTCCATTATATTTATCATTTTCTTTTCTAACTTATCTCTTTGGTGTTCTTACATTTCTTTCATTATTCTCTAAAGAAACCAAAACTAAACTCCATTCTATCTTCATTTTCCTTTCCAATTGTATGCTTAAAGTTAGTTCTATGAGTGAAGCTTGAGTTCAAGTCAAGATATTTCCATTTCTTCTTGTTTTTCAAAGAGGGCACATGCATTTCTTCTTCAAGCAACAAAACCGCAAGCTTCCTTCTCCATTTTTAGCTTAAATCTTCAATTTTAAGCTAGCTTTGTATGTTTTCTTCAAGTTAGGCATAAGATTTTTCTCTTTCTCATCTTCTAAAAGAGTGACCAAAACACTTATTTGATGATTCATCAAGTGTAAGTTGAAATCCTTTGAAAACTATGTCGTTTTCAAGTAAATTGAAACTTGTTTGAACTATAACCTCATTTTTTGGTTTGATCTCACTCTTTAAGGTACATGCATGTTTTTTTAAGTTGTAGATCAACTTAAAAGGAGTCAAAGAGGTGAAAGTTCATTCAAATCCGTAGCAAAATCAAAGGGATATCAAGTTTAAGTTAAGATTTTTGTTGTTTAGCTAAATGTGAGTCTTGGTGAGTATGATCTAGTAGTAGATCCATTAGATTTATGCATTTTATGTGTGTTTAGTGTTTTGGCTGAATTTTTTATGGTAGTTTTGGTATATTTGGCTGTTGATTTGATGGTTATAATGATTAGTGATGTAAAAAGCATGAAATAAAATGATTAGTGGTTATGTAGGTATGTGTGTCTTGTGGTTTCCTCTTTGGCTGAATTGTTTTAAGAAAAATACTAAAGTATTTGGTAAATTAAAAGATGTTTTGAAAGAATATGGTTAAAACAGAAGGTTAATAGTTAAGAAAATGATAAAAATAAAGTATTAAGATAAGTAAATGTGATGAT
>CANYBF012407374.1:0-21038 GCA_948192965.1 Dalechampia spathulata | reverse complement strand
TAAATAAAATTTATCCACTTGAAATACTTTTAAAAGTAAAAATAAAATTATCATTTTTAGATAACATAAAATAAGATAATTATTATTTAATTACAAATAATTATACCAAATTATTAACAATTATTCTAATACTAATCTTATCTTGTAACATATTATCTGAATACTTTGATAATGACATGAAACTTTAGAATTGATATTTTAATATATGATCACATCAATATATACTTATTTTTTATCTTTATAAAGCCTATAAAATATAGAATTGATATTTCAATTGTGTTATTTTAATTAAAAGAAATTAAAAATTAAATATAATTATTCATTATTTGGTGCATGTTATATTATATTGGGATTAGTGAAATAGTAGTCAATTTGGGGTTGCCGAGTAAACTCTAAGCGTGTTAACCGGTTTATCCTTCACTTCTCTTCCTCTTCATCGTTGATTCTCGCCTTCTTGCCTTCTCTCCCTTTCTTGATTCCTTGTTCATTCCTTTTCTTTTCTTACTCTTTTAATATCTCCTTTCAAGAAACAAACAAAGTCGGGTCCCAAGACCACAGCCTTTTCTGTTCTGCAGGTACTGTCCCATTCCTCCAATGTATCAACATTTGGTTTCTTATGTAAATTTTTTTCTCAGAAGCAAACAAAGGAATGAAATCTACGATATGTGTATGTTAATGGGTTATTTGTGTTTTTGTGCAAGAAGTTTGGTTATTTGTTATGCAATTTATGTTTTCTTTCTTACTTATGAATTGTTTGCTTGTCGGTGTGAATGAATTCCAGGATTTGATCTGGTTATATTCTCTGCGTACCCTGTTTTCTTCCATTCATAGAAACTTGGAGTTGGGTTTTGAACAGCTTTTTGAAATCTTGGAAACTGGAGTTGGGTTCTGCATAGAAATTCCAGCTGTTAGATAGTTCTCATTTTGGCCATTGATTTCATGGTTCTTGCATTCTTATTAGTATGACTAATGTAGTTTCAAGAGAAAACCCAGAAAGCCCGATTGGTATTGAGGGTGTTCTTTGTTTTTGATTCCAGTTTCCATTTGAAAACAATTTGGTCTCTTTTCTTTGTCTGTTTTAGTGTATAATCTGTTCATGATTAGAGTTTCCAATTGGAAATAATTTGGTTGGGTTTTTCTTTTTCTTGGAAAGGGAAGAGTCTGGTTTGGTCAACTGTTGTTTTAGTCAAACTTAGAGTCTGCACAGAATTAGAATATGAGTTGCCTTGAGATCCACTATCTTCATTCTTTTCAATTTAGTTGATGGAGTCAAATTGCGCCCAACTTGTTTATTATTCCTCATTGCTGGCCATTAGGACTAAATTTCACTCAGCAGAGGCAATCAAAATATATGCTACTGAAGAATCAGATGGAGCAAAAGCAATTGGATCTTAATCAGCCGCTTTTATCAGTGAGGAGGTTTTCATCAACAGTGTCAAACACAGTAACGGATGACAAAAGGAAAACTAAGAATACTTTCTCGAAATTGCCTCCTCTTCCTAAGCATAAATCAGAGCTGAAATCAGGTCCTGTCAGGAACCCAGGAGCTGTTCCTTTTTTGTGGGAGCGATCTCCAGGAAGGCCCAAATGTGAAAGCAGATCTCAAACTGTGGCCATTGAACAGCCTCCTGTTATTCCAAAGCTTCCACCTGGGCGGGCGTTCAATGTTGAAAGGAAAACTTTAGGTAGGAGTCCTGAGGGCACAGTGGCTGGTCAGTCCATAGCGACGCATGATCTTATGGGTTATCAGAATGTTCCAGCTTCAGATAAAAATGTAGCTAAAGAAGAGAGCTTTAGAGAGGGAATGGAGAAAACAGACATGTCTGGTTCTGAGGAGGATGATGAGACGTATGTAGATGCAGTTGATACTCTTTCTCGAAGCGAATCTTTCTTCTTGAACTGCAGTATAAGTGGAGTAAGTGGGTTGGATGGTCCAGATATAATACCATCTGGTACATTCTCATCGGATCCACAGACTCGTGATTTTATGATGGGTCGGTTCCTACCTGCAGCAAAGGCAATGGCTTCAGAAGCTCCTCAACATTCTACTAGGAAGCAACCTGTTGCACAAGAACAACCTAGGCGTATAGAAAAGATAGCAAGGGTGAAAAAACACCATTTGGTTAATGAATTCAGGGAAGGAGGTAATAAGCCACATTGTTCTTTATGTGATGGAGCAGAAATATCTGAAGAAGAGGATGATGATGATTATGATGTACCTGATAATGCATCCCTTAAAATTTGTGGATTGTTGCCTCAGCTTTGCTTACAGAATTCGTTATGTCTTATGAATCCTATACCAGGCATGCGGAAGCCGGTCCAGGTTCCCTTTCATTCATCACACAGGAAAGTTAAGTCTTTGGATGCTGCTTGTCGCACTGAAACTGTGCATAAGGTATATTTTTCCTCCTTTCCTAATAATTCTTCTGATTATTGAGCTTCAGACATCTCACCACTTGCATTTCATGAAAACAATTGACATAGCAGCATATTTTTCCATTTCTCTAGAGTGAAATGGAAAAGATATGCTGCAAATATGCAAAGATCAATTGATGTACGCCAAGTAAAGGTGGTAGATGAAGACAAGAATAAACTGAAAACTGCATTAATTAAGATTGCTTGTGGAAATGATTATTAGAAATTGAGCAGATTGTCTCGATATAAATGTGTACAGTGTAATGGAATATCCCCGTGTCGTCAAATGTTTCCTCAATCTGCCATGGAGAAGGAAAAAGGATCTATTTGTATTGCTGAAAGATCTAAGAACTCTCAAGCTGGTGGCTTTAGCTCTTGTGCAAAAGGTACCAAGAAGTTCAGAGAATTGTTAAGCAATGAGAGAAATGAGTGGAAATTGGCTTCTGCTAGTTCTGCGGTAGAGAAAACTCTGTACATAGATTCTGTACAAATTGTAAAGCCTCATATTTCAAATTCAGGTTCTTCTGACGTAAAAGGCCTAATTGATGCCAAAGGAGGTGATGCCTTGGAAATCAATGGAATTGAAGAAACTGCTAAGTCTGATTCTTCACTTCAAGATGCTAATCATTCTAATGCTTTGCGTGAAAAGGAGAATGCATTACCAGAAAGTCCAGATTCTACTGAGCCGAAGCTTTTACCATCATCCGCTAGATCCATGCCTGATGCGCAAACAACTTCGAAGGATGGTTCAAGACATGATCAAGACCTTACAGTTTTCAATGTCACAACGGCGAGGCCGAAGGTACATGGAGATAATAAGAATGGCATCGAAAGCCAAATGGGTAAGATATCAAGTAACTTGGGAAGTTCTAATGGCCTCAGCCAAGACCCTAACATGATGACAGCGGTGAACGGTGGGAAAAACACTCCAACAAGCCAAATTCTTACAGAATCAAGTGATAAGGAAAGTCCTAATGGATTCGACCCTTTGCGTCCTCTTCCCCCACCTTTACCAAAATCTCCATCAGAGTCCTGGCTAAAGCGTACCTTACCGGCTGTTTCCTCAAAGCATAGATCTCTATGGTCTTGTCCTGGTGTGTATTCACATGCTACAGTTCAGGCTTTCAAAATGCAATCCCCTGATCTGAAATGGGAAACCATGGTCAAAACTTCTAACGTACATCATGGACATTTGCGCTTTTCCGAGGTATGTTCTTCCTGTCTCGACCTATTTCGCTTTTCTCCATCGGTTTTGGATAGATTTATGCTTACATTGGCTCAAAATTTCAGGAATTACTTGCACCAATACCCGAAGCTTAAGCCTGAAGAATCCCTACCTTTTCTTGGACCCCAAGGTACTGATGAACATTAGCCATCTTCTCATACAGCTGCTGCTTTCATCCAAGTTGGTATATATTCGCACACATTACAAACTGTAAATCAAAAAATAGCCAATGAAATCCCCTTCCTTTTCATAACAACTTCTCATCAGAATTTACATTATAAATCATGTCATTCATTAAGCCAAGTTGGTGCATTTGATTTGATTGTTGTGTAAAGCAAGCACTTTAAGAGATAAAAAGGACATCTTTTTGTAATAAATGGAAAAGTCAATCCTCTCAAGCAAAAAGTTGACGTAAATGCTTAATAATTCCTTTACAATGATGCGTAAAGCTTTATTATTGAAAGTTGACTCAGCAAAAATAAATATAAAATGTTGATTTTATACAAAAATATTATAAAGGAAAAAGATAAATAATATGTAATGCTTAAACTGATAAATATTCATTAAAGAAATATAATATTATAATAAATTGCAACTTTATATTATTTGTAAATATATAACACAGATATTATTTTCACAAATGAAAATTTTGTTGAAATAAATAATTTTTTTATTAACAATAAAACATGAATTTCATCAAATTAAAAGAATATAAAATTAATATTTCATTGATTATTTTACTTTTTAATACTCAAATAAAATTCTTCAAATGGAATTACCAAATTGAAGAAGGGTTTATGAATACAATGATTGAAGGCTGCATCTGCCATTAATAGAAGAAAGAGCAATTATTATTATTATTGTTAATTACTAATTAATTATGGATTTTTGATGATTAAATTCCCGGAGAAAACCAACAACATGTGTTATATGGTACATGGTGCAAGAATATTGGTTTTTCCAGCGAACCACTTGCAATTATTTTGTCTTCTTCAGGAAATTCTACTTGCATCGGTTCAGTCTCCTGTCCACATTTATTAATACATTAATTTAATAATCATGCGTATCATATATTAAATTATTAATAGACACACTTTGCTTTTATTACCAATGCATCTCACTTTCAACTCATAGAGGGGTTTATATATATACACATACACACATATGCGGATGCATAGATAAAGAAGTGATTACCAAGGTATTGAATCCTCGGATAAAGCCAACAAGTATGAGTTGCATGTGTTGATCAGAAACTTCATCTACCCCTTCATCAATTATACATAATTTCTGCAAGACAACCTCTAACGTAAGTAAATCCGAACCAAACTAACATGTCTCTACCTCATTTGTTCAGTAATATAAGTCATTAAATACGATTGGAAGATGGTAGCAATCATTGACTTGTTTAATGGGTCGATTACTCACGAATTTCCTATTAGGTGAAGATGACAGGTGATCCCAGCTAATCTCAACCAACACCTTCAAGATCCTCTGCATGCTGCTTTCACCCCACCCAAAATATAGTCCTGAAACTTGGCTCGGAACCTCCCACTTCCCGTCATCTGTCCTTGTATTTGTAACATACGGTTCCAAGCATTTATAGATAAAGAAACTAATTGGCGACTGCTAAATTTGTTGCTAGTTTTCGTCACCAACTTACACGACGAAACTAGAATCGAAGTAATATTAAAGTTGAATTTATGGGAATGGAATTGTTGCTCGTGTGTATTAATTTGACAAAAGAAGTTTGACGTACCTGTTACAAAGCCATTATTATGTATAACACCCACGTAAATAGGCTCAATTGGCAATGCCTTATCAACCCCTATATATGAAAAAGAAAAGGACTTTGACATGAATATTAGAGAACTTCTTCCAAACCATTAATTTGTTTAAGTACTGATCAAAATACCCATTTAGAAATTTCAAACACCTGCTAAAATGGCAACAACATACATAATTTTGATAGTTTTTATGGGTTAATCAAACAAAAACAAGAACTCAAGTATGAAGGACACATACAGTCATCAAATGGCGGAAGACCCCAAACCTCCGGCTTGAATTCTAGAAGGGAATGAAGAACACTATCCGCCAACGAACGACATTCAACCTCACTTTGTGATGGAACTCCCACTACCTTCATTTTCGCAGCTTTGGCAGCTTTCACACCAACTCTGTTTGAGATGAATTAACATAATCCATAACATAACACACGACCCAACAATCTATATTTCATTCTTGTTAAATCGTAATATATGTAATGAAATGAATATTAAGCTTAGGAGACAAATTAATATTTAAGTATAATATTCATCATAGTTGATTCAAAAAAATACGATCTAACAAATACATGTTTTATATTCAAATCTCAAATTTATCTTTTATCATTGTTGGATCGCACGACATGCATTAAATTCAGATCCTTTTTACGACAAGTTTCGCAAAAGCAAGGATTGCATTGCATGACAACTTACAAGGAATCTTCAACCACCAGGCACTTTGCAGCATCAACTCCCATTCTTCTGGCTGCCTCTATGAATCTATACATGGTTTCATTTTATTTGTTCAAATGATAAGTTCAAGCATAAACTATAATAAATAATAATTTGGAGCTGATATATATAAAACCCACATGTCTGGCGAGGGTTTTCCTGATCTGACCTGATCACTCCCAATAATTGCGGTGAAATGCTCATTCCAAGCTGCACAGATGATTAATCTCTTGGATAAAAAACATGAAGGAGAAATGTGGTGTTGGTGGGTCCCTCAACATGAAGGACAGCCACAAGTCAAATTTTATAGGCTGCCTATTTCTTTGTTTTGGGTGGTAGCAAAAATTGAATGTTTTTTTTCTTTGGTTGGTGGCCTAATTTTGTTAAATAACAGGCTGGCTAAACCGCGTAAGAATGCCTATATAAGGCATTCGTCCCTTCTGCCACAACACACAACAACACACAAAACAAAAACAAAAAGAGCAAACGAAAAATTGCTCTGAAGGGTTTGGGGAGAGAAAATAGTAAGGTTATTATTTTTAGGTCGGGAAACACCTCGTGAGCCACTATTTTATTTTATCCCTTGTGTACCTACTATTTGTAATAGTGAAAGATTTATTTTGAGTTTTTGTCCGTGGACGTAGCCCAAAATTAAGGGTGAACTACGTTAAATTTTCTGTGTCCATTTTGCTCAATTTTGCATTTCTTTTCAAAAATATATCGGTCGTGCCCAACATGTGGAACATTTAATCAAAGGAAAAGGAAGAACCTTGATGGTGAGAGATTTTTGCGTAAATATAATCTGTCGAGGAGTTTGAAGCAAGAGCGAGAGGCACCCCATTATCATATAGATGTTTGATAAGACGATTGGCACCCGGTAGGGGCTTCGCATTGTTCCACCTGCCACAGACATATTCGTTGAATTTATCAAACAATAATATCAAATGCATCTGTAACCAAACTTACTTTGCACGATACAAAGGCATGATTTGTTCAATAAACTGATCGGGTGTCAAGGGAAGGTCATAATCATTAACAATGGCAGCTGCTGATACTTGCAGAGTCATTCCCAACTTCTTCTTACTTTCCCTTTCTTTGTCCAATTCTTTACCGTACTTGGCCAAGAATTCTTTGACAACGTCTTTAGTAGCATTCTCTTTACAAAAGGAACGAAACAAACGCCATCAGTATCGCTCGATCTATGTATAATAAGAGTTAAACAAGGGACAAAAATGGATAGCAGAGACCTGTGTCCAAAAGGGTACCGTCCAAATCAAGTATAACAGCAAGGATTTTAGTTGATGGATAGATGCAGGACTCACAGTTGCAAGAACTCATTGTAGAAAGACCCGATTGAGAATCAGTGATTATTTCTGAGGTAAAGAAATGAGAAGAACTATGGAGTTGGATGCAATCCATGGAAGATATCGGCCAGTCTTATTGAGAAGAATCAATGCTCGCAGGCAAGTGACAGGAAAATTCAGCAGCATCGTTCCTTGTGCTTAGCGTAAAGGGATTTCGAGTTCTTTCCCGCGATATAATGCAAAATTTAATTTATTGTTCTTTCTTTTAAATTGGCTGATAATATATCTTTAGTTTTATATATTTTATCTATTTATATATTATTTTAAATTAACTCGATTAAATATGATCTTAATGTTGGAGTTTGAGGTTTTTTTAGTAAAATAAATATTTTATATTTATATTTTTTCTGCCTATACACGAAATATGAGGATTGAATTATAATACTGAGATGATTAATGAAAGAAGTGGTCTATTTATCTTCAATCCTCATGTCTCACAATGTTTATATATGGATGATCTTGTGATATTTATGTCATGTTTTATTATGTATGTTACAAATAGCTTATTGGATGAATAATTCAAATATAGGAGTCCAACTAATGACCCAAAATTCCTAAATCATCTAGATTTTATCATATTATATAATTGTTGAATCCCTAACGAATAATATATAATAGTTAACTATCATTAAAACTTGATCAATTCTTATTTTTTTAAATCTATTTTAATATATAAATTTGAAAATATCAATATAAAATCAATCAATACTTTATATTTAATAAAAATTGACACATATTATTATACCATTAATGGATCTATCTATAATCGTATGTGGTAAACTCGGATCATCGAAGAATTTTTCAGATTATAGAATGTGATTCCTGCACAGCAGACAAGCGTCGAATTCATGGCACAAATTCACATTTAAATAGTAAAAGAGAGATTATAGAATGTGGTTCCTGCAAATTGTGCTCCATCCGCAGCTGTGGCTTGAATTCCTGGACCCCTTTCTTGATGTTAAGTTTGTGTATACACCATGCCCTTGATTTTCTTTAATATACAATTCAACCTTCTCAAACTATTTCTTTTCAAGAACCCATGCCAAGAACAACAAAAAGCCCTTGGACATGTAATGAATCTTGTGTTAGAATTAATCCTTAATGATCCATCAGATTTGATGGATTTGCCTTGTGAAGCTATTCGATTAAAAGGGTGGTAGAAGATAAATTAGATTACAGTGTTTTGCAACAAGAAAAGAATCTTTTATGAGTGACTTTTCTTTCCCTCTTTTCCTTTTGGTAAAGAGAGGTGAGGATTCATGAGAAACAATGGAAGCAAAGATGATGAAAAGGATTTGACGACTCGCTTACCCCATCAACTAAATTTCACGATTGAAATTCTAAGTGATGATAAAGCTCTTTCATAATCATAACAAAGTAAGAACTAGAGAATTTCTTCTCCTTTAAGAGACGAACCATGCATGATAACAGGAGCTGTGAGATGTTGATGAAAGCAAACATCACCATGCACGATTATTCCAAGAGATGCAAGTGGAAAAGACATTAATCTTGTTGATTAAATGGTCTCAGAAACGAAATGAAAGGGTCTACAAATCTCAATTCTAAGGGTTTTCCCTGCTTTACAAATCTATAAAAACAATTTATGTAATTGTTTATATGACATGTAGAAATGGTAATCGAGGAGCCAGAAGGGCAAAACATGGTTTCTTTCCACTGTTATAGAGATATATAGTGGAGGCACAGAGACAGAAGACAAGGACATGGAAAGTACTGGTATGATATTACCCTACTAACTGTAACTCCTTACTGAATCTTCCAAGATCTGGTGAGTTGGTCGGATTATCTCCTTCACCTTTATCCCGTTCTTATAAATCTTGAATGTTGGAATAGTTCTTATGCATTCAGCTTTTGCCACTGCTAAGCTCTCTTCCACATCCACCTTCAATCAATGCAAATTTCATCATTCATATGTCTTGTCAAGGCAAAATCTCAACAACATTATTGTGTTATTTATACGATTGGATGCTTCGACTTATCTTGGTCATCTAAGATTTGACTAAACAAAAGTAAACCCCATTTAGATTGAGGTATCGTATTAACTTAGGCATCAAGTAACAACAGAATAACTCCGTGGTCTGTTCGAAATGCATGGCAAGAGCAATTAGAAACTTGCTTGAAATGCACAATGATAGAAGCTACATGAAGTAGAGAAGAAAAGGCTTGTGTGATGTAGTTGAATGATTTCTCATTAATTCAGAAGGAAAGTGATCTGATAAAATCTACCTTGAGAAAATGAATAGAGGGATACCGAACACACAGCATGTTTATGAAAGGAGAAATATCTTCAGATTGTTCATCTGATGCTGCTTTAAAATGAACTACTGATACACCTGGAAATCTTGAAATCTAAGTTAGACAAATGAAGTGGAAAGAGAATGAAAGATCTGTGCTCACAGGCCGAATTAAAAGCATGAACTGCTCACCGGGCAGTGATATTGCGACTTTGAACTTGTCGATATTGGAGACATCTTCTACTTCACCACCATATTTTGGATTAGCAACTCCACGAGCCTTTATTATCGCCATCTGTGCTCTGTCTAGAGATTTCAGAACCTCATTATCCCCAGGTAATTCCTTTCTCAAAACCTCATAATCTTTCAGGGCTTCGGCCCACCTTCCAAGCTGTAACATGACAATGTCACAAAAGAAACAGATACATCATATGATCAAAACTTCATGAAGAATCTTGACAGCACATAAACGCACAATAACAACCAAGTTAATCTTCACCTTTTCGTTTGAAGCAGCCCTTCTAAATAAGGCCTTGGTGTAGTTTGGTTGAATCCTGAGAGCTTGATTGCAGTCTTCTGTAGATTTTTCCCATAGTCCTAGCTTTGACCAACAAACTGCTCGATTGCAATGTAGAACTGGGTTGGAAGCAGAATATTTGAGACCCTCCCCATAAGCTGAGCTGGCTTCAGCATATTTCCCGGAACTGAAAAGATCATTACCACGGTTACGAGCTCTTGCCACCATTTTGACACTGGTTAACATCGTAGCAATATCTACATCGTTGTAGTCAATCAGCGCAGCTTTCTCAGCCACCGAGACTGCATTCTCAAATCTGCAACAAATATGTTATCCTCTCAGTAATCTCATGAGGAAAAACAAATTCAGAATCGAACTTGACCAGACGTTTCACCTTCCCAATGCCATCTCAACCTGTGCTTGCACGTAAAGCACATATGCTTCAGAAATCATGCCGAAAAACTTTGCTTGTGGAGGATAATATTTGAATTTTGGAATGCTAGATAAAGTTGAATCTGCGTCTTCAAGCTGGTATAGTTTCATGTACGCCTCTGCTTTACAAGCAAGAAGCTGTAAATTACATCCTAACAAGATTCAGGATCAAAAATTTTACCCCTTGACAAACAGCATATCTATTACATCATGGATACGTGGGTGATACCTGAGGAGAAGAGTCAGCTCCCACAGTTATGGCTGCAACAGTTTCCCTGAGTGCACCTTTCCAATCACCCATCTTACGGGCATCTGCACACCGATTCATATGCTTCTCCAGTGATTGTAATTTCTGTAACTCGGTCGAATCCAGATGCTGCCCATTAGAACAGAAATGCTGTCTAGCATTTTCGGTTTGCCCTAATCTGCCATGAACCGTGGTTAATGATTGTCAATGTGCAGTGATGATAACTGATGCATCTTACACAAGAAAACCCAGATGATGAAACCAAGGTGCAGAATCGGAGAGATATCAAGCGAGTCCTTTCCTAACCTTGAAATTTCCATCATTCTGGGAGAGAGACAGACAGACTAGGCCATCATAAGTGGTTCAGTTCTAATTAAATAATACGTCCTCACAACAACTGAATTGAATTTTGTTCATGATTCTTTTTAAATAAAGTAAGATCTCAACAAATTAGCTAATTTCTCAAAAAAAAAGAAGCCATGTTTAGCAAATTCGCCATGACAAGATTCGAACAGACGTTTCATTTCATATCTAGAGAGAATCCATAAACCACCAAGCGTAGAGAACAGATGATGAAACAAAAGCCTAAGAAAAAGATCTGATCTTCATCAAACAGTCAGAATTATGGTCCAAACAGAAAATGAGTTGATTGATTACCTAAGATAAAGCGATACAAGCCTCTGATGAGCTCTGGTATAGCCAGGGTCTAATCTAGTAGCCTCTTCACATTCCCTAACTGCCTCTCCCAACTTCCCTATTGCCGTCAAGGCAGCTGCCCGGTTACTCCTATAAGCTGCATTGTCCGGTGCTAGTATTATAGCTTTATCATACAGAGCTAAAGCTTCGATAAAATTCCCTTTCTTGTACATCTCATTACCTGCCTTCTTCAACTCTTCTGGATCGCCGCCACCACCACCACCGTTGCCTGATTTTGTACCATTTCCGGCACTACGCATTATGTTTCCGTGTCCATAGTTCCCAGTTCCCATACCCAGTGTATCAGTTTTGTTTGATGCACGAGATACCGACGGGAGCCCAGTTTTTAATACTTTGCCTGATGGACGGATGTTGCCACTGGGCAGTAAATTTGAGCTTGAAGTATTTGAAACAGAAGTTGCTCCATTGCTTCCATGATTACTTGCATTGCTTGTTGCAGAGCCAAAGCTCGAACCCGAATAGATCAATGGAGCTCCAGCCGACATAGATCTTCGATGACCCGGTTTAGAATTGCGGAAATGAACAACTGGGCTAGTCTCAGACAGGTCTCCGGAGTGATTGTTAGAGCCATTTTCAGGTCTTTTAGGCAATTGTGTAGTTTTAGAGATGGAGACAGAACCTGAAGAGCTGGAACTACTACTGCTTGAAGTTGTAGCAACATTACTGACAGATGGACGAACCGTTAACGGAGATACAGGTGACCCGCCCAGATCGACTTCTTTGGAATCTAGCAGCTTTTTGCTGTTGTGACTCAGCGAGTCACGGAACCGATTTGTTAAGGAATCGTCAACAGATTCTTGCTGGGAAGACATTCTAGAGTAATGTGACATCATTAAAAAAAATCCAAAAAAAAAAAAAGAAAGAAAAGGAGATGAAAGAAAGTAACAAGGATGGGCGTGAACACAGTGAAGAATGTGGATGAAATGGAGTAAGAAAATAGTATAAAAATGGAAAGGGAAAAGGGTAAGAGAGAGGGAGGAGGGGGAAGATGGAGATCCCGTGATATAAAAGAGGAAGCAAGGAATGAATGCGACTGATAACAACTTTGTTTTTGGGGAGTGAGAGCTCAGACCAGACCAGACCAGACCAGAGAGAAGAGACAGCCTTTTTTTTTCTTCTTCCCCTGTTCTTTTTTCTTTTTTTACCTGTAAAGTTTAACGTTAGCCATCCTTCGGTTTGGTATATTACCACTTCTAGCATTACTTTCCGGTTACCTTAAAGACAGCGTTAACTATTATTGGATCCTATTGTCCGAACTCCATCCCATTTAATATTTAAATTAAATATTAATATTAAAAAATAAATTATTCAAAAAATATTTTCATTCAATAAATATAATTAAAAATTAAACAATAATTAAAGATTAAATTATATTCTTAAATAATTAAAATCAGCATCGAGTAATATATTATGAACTTTATAATTATATAAAATAATTATCCTGAAAAAGAAAACCTAATTTGCATTTCCTAAACATGCAGAACTGTTTTTATAATTACGGAAACCGTTTCTCTAAAAGAGTTCCGTTGCCTAATTGTGTCATGAAAATTATGATTATAGGTCAATTTTTTCATTTTAATAAAATGTAAATTTCAATAATATAATTAAAATAGTTAAATAATAAAATTTAAAATGAATTTAAATTTCATGTAAATAAATAAATTATACATATTAAATTCATAATTTTTTTTAAAAAAAATATTATCATCTATTTAAAATAATGAATATCGGTAATAATTATATTATAATTTCTTTTTTCTTACAAAGAAAGGTCTGTCTCCCCTTTTTTTTTTTCAGAAGCCTCTGTGCTTCTTTTTTTTTTTTTTTTTTTTACAGAAATATGAATGCCTCCTTTGAGCTTTTTCTTTTCCTTTTCATGTCAACAGTGGTCTCTCTTTAACCATAACCAGTAATTATTTCATCCATCTTGTCTATGATTAAATGTTTTTCCCATTAAATGTGATTTTTTTTATCAATTTTATTTGTTTACTTGTTTAAAAATAGCTAGCCTAGGATTTTAATCTATTTAAAATATATAAAGTTTGCTTTTTTAATTATATTGTTTAAAAATCTATATTTGGTTTATGTTTAATTATAATTTGATAAATTATTATAATATGATATACAAAAATGTAATATGCAGAGGAAATAATACATAAAAAAAATAAAATAATTGTTGATGTTAAAAATAACATAAATAAAAAGTAATTTTTAGTAGGTTTATAGATGAAAAAAATATGAATAAATTAATCTTATATTGGAAGAAATAAATTTTAAAATTATGAAGAAATGAGATTATATAATTAAATAATTTTGAAATTATATATGTATAATATTGTAATTATTTTTTTAATAAATAAATAAAAATATCGAATCATTATGAAAATAAATAAATAAATAATAATAATAATAATATTTTTCTTGGATTTAATAGAACTTGCATTTTCTTATTTAATCAAAACATGATAAAAAAAATTAATAATATAATATAAGGAATTGATATGTCTCTTGTCAATACAAGTCATTCTAATGTGGCTACGGCTACCATGGATGTGAAGTGTGAGTTCTCCTATCAATCTAGAAGCATACGTGGCCACAAAGATGCGTACAGTCGCAAGTTCGAATCTGGAAAAAGAGCAAGAAAGGGAAGCAAGACATCTCCTTATAGATCGATACCGTAATTTTAACTAAAGAATCTTTGGCAATTCTCAAGAAAAATCAAGAATTTGATTTGACATCGAAGTGATTCCCTTTGTAAATTTTGTCAACTTGCATTCTATAGTTAGATGATGATGGTAGATGCTATGGGTTTTATCATCTAATAATAATATTTTTATTAATTATTAAATATTTATTAATGATTATTTATATACTAATAATTTATAATAATTATATATCAATCAATATAAAAAATCAATAAATATTTATTATTTAATAAAAATTGATACATATCTATTATATTAATAATTGATTTATAATCATATATATAATGAATTCAAATTAATTTAACGAATTTTTTAAATTTATTAAAAATAGAAGAAATTTTATAAAAATATTATATTTTAAAAAAATTTATAAAAGTCACGTTTATTTATTTTTAAAGAAATGGTTAATTTTGTATAAATTATAAAAATCATTTACACAATTATAAATATTTTTTTGAATAATATTAAAGTTTTTGATTTATAAATTAAAATATCAAAAAACAAAGGGTCAAAATCAGGATTCATTTTAAAAATAATGATTTAAAAAAAAATGATTTGCAGGACTTTAGACCACATTTAAAGAGCTACGTCCCTCTCGTGATTCGAACGTCGAGCGTCTTCCGAACTATAAAAGAGCCTCTTGGTTGAAAGGTAACTAAATAATAATAATAAAGAGGGACTCTTCTCGTGCCGAAAGGGCATCGAGTTCTCTACGAATCTACGCGACCTTACTCTCGTGGTTATCACGGGATTCACTCTTTCACCATCATCACCTCTGCTGTATCTTCCTCCTCTCTTTTCTCCACTCATTTAAACCTGCTCCTCCTCTTCTTCTACTCTCTCATCCAGCGCACCAAGCTCCGCGGTTTACTGATTCGCGGCATAACAGAATGGCTGCTCGAAATTTAGAGAAAATGGCGTCGATTGACGCTCAGTTGAGACTCTTGGCTCCAAGGAAAGTATCGGAGGATGATAAGTTGGTCGAGTATGATGCTCTGTTGTTGGATAGATTCCTTGATATCTTGCAAGATTTACATGGCGATGATATTAGAGAAACGGTACGTACTTTTGGCTGTTGAAGTAAAATTATACGTGTGGAGTTTTACGTGCGTAAGGTGATCGTATGCTTTAGCTTCATCGCTGGTGTTCGTTCTATTTATTCATCAGTTCATTATATTCGTATAATTCTATGATGATGTACTGCAAATTGTCATGTATCATTTTTGTGATTGCTAGGATTTCAGCTAAAGAAACCCAATGCTTTTTGAAAGAAATGAACTCATGCAGTGAATAACATGAATTTGAATTTTTGCACGTAAGTCATTGGAAACAAGGCCGTGAGTTTCATTAACCAGTGTTTACTTTCTTAATAATATATGATGCAGGTTCAAGATTGTTACGAACTTTCAGGTGAATATGAAGGGAAACATGACCCTCAAAAGTTGGAGGAACTCGGGAGAATGCTAACTAGTTTGGATCCTGGGGATTCCATTGTTGTTACAAAGTCATTTTCTCACATGCTTAGCTTGGCCAATCTAGCTGAGGAAGTTCAAATTGCTTATAGGCGAAGGATCAAATTGAAGAAAGGAGATTTTGCCGATGAGAACTCAGCAACAACTGAATCAGACATTGAAGAGACTCTCAAGAGGCTGGTGGTACAGTTGAAAAAATCTCCTGAACAAGTTTTTGATGCTTTGAAGAATCAGACCGTGGATTTGGTCTTCACTGCACATCCTACCCAGTCTGTCCGTAGATCTTTGCTTCAAAAGCATGGAAGGTCTGTATTCTACATGTCTAAAATGTTTCACGATTATTTGCAGCATTCATTTTTTCAGAATTTTTTTTTCATGTAAATTGTCCATTGATTCATTGCATTATAGAGTAGCAATTGGTAGCCGCTTGGCATAGCTATATCATTGAGTGTTTTTTTTTTTTTTTTTGGATAAGTAATGAAAGTATTATTTTCAGGATACGGAACTGTTTAACTCAATTGTATGCCAAGGATATAACTCCATATGATAAGCAAGAACTTGACGAGGCCCTTCAGAGGGAGGTATGCAGATGGCATATGCTTTATGAACTTTCTCTTTTAATCTTTTTCTTATTTATGGGAGGATGACATTGATGATAGGTCATGGAGACGAATACTGCTTCATGTTTTACCTTGATAATTTTCAAATCATTCTACATGTTGTCACGTTTGTGATTCTCTCCTTAGATACATGCAAATCAGTTCAATTTAACAAACTAGCCAATGCATTGCTAGGAAATAAGAACATATATTTTTTTCAAACTTACATGAAATATCTGCCTGATATATCATCTTAGATGCAGAATCCACTATGTTGTAAAGTACAGAATTCTGCCACAAAGTAGAAGAACTAAAATTGTTTTCTCATGAAGACGGATTGAACTTGATACACATTACGTATTTCAGGATGCATGATTTGGGAACCAGTGCATTTTGGTTTGTTGTTATATCCACGTGCAACTATTAAATTAGAGTTGGACATTATCTTGACTAATTAAATTTATTTTACAGTTTTTATCAGCAATTTTTATTGTTATGCTTGATAGTTGGTACTGAATTTTCGCTCTTTAATTGAAGCTTGCAATTGAGACATATTGTATTACATTCTTTAGCCTTCACATTATCTTCTTTTGAATAACAAGTTCTTTCTCAATGATCTAAATTAGCTATCCTGTTAATATTGTGTGATAACACCTTCTATTGACCTTTTTATGCTTCTGTATTTATGAATAATCTGCATAAGTACTTAACAGGGGACAGCTGAGAGAATTTTTCAGAACTTTAAAACAACAAGATTGCAGTGAAATTTTATGCAAAGTTGCATTTCTTTTGTCTTGTGCAGATTCAAGCTGCATTCCGTACAGATGAAATCCGAAGGACTGCTCCCACTCCACAGGATGAGATGAGAGCAGGAATGAGCTACTTCCATGAGACTATATGGAAGGGGGTTCCAAAGTTCTTGCGACGTGTTGACACAGCTTTGAAGAATATCGGTATTAATGAGCGTGTTCCTTATAATGCGCCTCTCATCCAGTTCTCCTCTTGGATGGGTGGAGATCGTGATGGTGCGTTTCTTTGTTACATGAAGCACTGGTTTGCTAAGAACATTTCGTGTGCTGATTTGACAGTTTAAATTGAAATTACAAATATTTTTTATTTGCTTTTGATTATAGTTCATTCATATGCCACTACAGACTTGGAAATGCAAATGTTTTTCTTGTTTTTGTTTTTCTAATTCTTACTTTATTTGCTTTACTGTTGTAGTTTGCTGATTTAAGTCTGATATGATGGTGTTTTTAGGAAATCCTCGAGTAACTCCTGAAGTTACAAGGGATGTTTGCTTACTGGCTAGAATGATGGCTGCCAACCTGTATTTCTCCCAAATAGAAGACCTTATGTTTGAGGTATCTAGAATATAGTCTCAGCAATTATTTGGACTACCTACAATTCTGCTGTTTGTTTAATCGGAACAGAGAACATTCCTTGATGGTTTTATTTGCAGTTGTCTATGTGGAGGTGTAATGAAGAACTCCGTGTTCGTGCAGATGAACTTCATAGGGCTTCAAGGAAAGATGCCAAGCATTACATTGGTATATAGTATAATGATTCTTGCTTTTAGGCTTCCTTTTGTAAATGCTTGGAAAAAGGATTATATTACGAGCTCTATTTCTATTCCATAGGATTTATGTTTTAATTTCATGCTATAGTAAGAACTTCAGAATGATTAAGTTGCATTTATTTTGAGAAAGATTGCTTTCCATGTTCATCGAAATGATTAGAATTTTTAATTTATTAATTGTTCGAGTCTTTTCAACTCGATGGCTTTTCCATTATGTTATTTATGCTATGCAAACAATTTCCACATTTATTTGTTTATTTGATTTTTTCCCGCCTTGTGTGTGCAGAATTTTGGAAACAGATCCCTCCAAATGAGCCTTACCGAGTCGTTCTCGGTGGTGTCAGAGACAAACTCTATAATACACGTGAACGCTCTCGTCAATTATTAGCCAGTGGGATTTCTGACATTCCAGAGGAAGTAACGTTTACTAATGTTGAGCAGGTCACTCCTGTATCTAATACTACACAAGCTAATTGTGATCTTTGCATAATTCTTCTCCTGACTCTTTTCTTTGTTTTTTTTTTTCCTACTGTAGTTCTTGGAGCCTCTTGAACTCTGTTACAGATCACTTTATGCTTGTGGTGATCGCCCAATTGCAGATGGGAGTCTTCTTGATTTCCTAAGACAAGTTTCTACCTTTGGGCTTTGTCTTGTAAGACTTGATATACGGCAGGAATCTGAAAGGCACACTGATGTTCTGGATGCTATCACAAAACATCTGGAGATTGGATCTTATCGAGAATGGCCTGAGGAGCGTAGGCAGGAATGGCTATTATCGGAGCTCAGAGGCAAGCGTCCTCTTTTTGGCCCGGATCTTCGTAAAACAGATGAAATTGCTGACGTATTAGACACATTACACGTTATAGCAGAACTTCCCGCAGACAACTTTGGTGCCTATATAATATCAATGGCTACAGCACCATCCGATGTGCTCGCCGTTGAGCTCTTACAGCGTGAATGTCATGTTAAACAGCCGCTGAGGGTTGTTCCGTTGTTTGAAAAGCTTGCTGATCTAGAAGCTGCTCCTGCTGCTGTTGCTCGATTATTCTCGATAGATTGGTACAGAAACCGGATTAACGGGAAGCAAGAAGTCATGATAGGGTACTCGGATTCGGGAAAGGATGCTGGGCGTCTGTCTGCTGCTTGGCAGTTATATAAGGCTCAAGAAGAGCTTGTGTCAGTTGCAAAGCAGTATGGAGTGAAGCTAGTAATGTTCCATGGCCGCGGAGGGACGGTTGGAAGAGGAGGAGGACCCACTCATCTTGCTATTTTATCTCAACCACCAGATACCATCCATGGGTCACTCCGTGTGACTGTTCAAGGTGAAGTTATCGAGCAGTCTTTTGGGGAGGAGCATTTATGCTTCAGAACACTCCAGCGGTTTACAGCAGCCACACTTGAGCATGGGATGCATGCCCCCGTCTCACCAAAGCCAGAATGGCGGGCACTGATGGATGACATGGCAGTTGTTGCCACTAAGGAATATCGTTCCATAGTCTTTCAAGAACCACGTTTTGTCGAATATTTTCGCCTTGTAAGTATCTCACCTTATCATTGTTGTTTCGCCGGTGATCTTTACTCTGATTTGTAATTCCAATAACGTTCGGAATTGAAATGCTTTAGGCAACGCCAGAATTGGAGTATGGTCGCATGAATATTGGAAGTCGGCCATCCAAAAGGAAGCCAAGTGGCGGAATTGAATCACTTCGAGCAATCCCTTGGATTTTTGCATGGACTCAAACAAGATTTCATCTACCAGTGTGGCTTGGTTTTGGGGCAGCCTTTAAGCATGTGATCGAGAAAGACATGAAGAATCTTCACATGCTTCAAGAAATGTACAACCAATGGCCCTTCTTCAGAGTCACAATTGACTTGGTTGAAATGGTTTTTGCAAAGGGTGATCCAGGAATAGCTGCTTTATACGACAAACTCCTCGTGTCAGAAGAGTTGCAGCCATTTGGAGAGCGCTTGAGAATGAACTACCAAGATACCAAGCATCTTCTCCTACAGGTATTTTGATATTTATCAAGTGACTTGAGCAAATATCTGAAAGGATCATGACCTAAAACCTTTCATTCTTCCTCTTCTTTGCATTCCTAATATTAATACCGTTTTATACGTTACGGGCTCCAAGCTAACAATTATTATAGAAGTCTTCTACTGGTAAGGAGGAACCAAACAGAATCATTCTTTAATTCTGCTTCCATTGCAGGTTGCTGGGCATAAAGATCTTCTTGAAGGGGACCCATACTTGAAGCAAAGGTTGCGGCTTCGTGATGCCTACATCACAACCCTGAATGTCTGCCAGGCTTACACTTTGAAGCGGATCCGTGATTCTGACTACCATGTGACATTGAGGCCACATTTGTCGAAAGAATACATGGACTCGAGCAAACCAGCTGCTGAGCTGGTCAAGCTCAATCCGAGAAGTGAGTATGCTCCCGGTTTGGAAGACACCCTCATTCTAACCATGAAGGGTATTGCTGCCGGCATGCAGAACACCGGTTAAGGTATTCTCGTGTGTTCCTTAATATCACATATTATATACATTTGCATAAATAATATGTAGTTTGTATTTACCAGAGCAAGTAAATAGCATATAATAAGTTCTACAGGAAGTTGGTCGTGAGTATTGATTTTGATTTGGAACATGAATATGCTTAGCAGTCCTCGGAGGTTCTCCTAAATGAGAACTTTTCCATGATTTGAATTTATCATATATGATTATAGATTCATTAATAATATAATAATACATATCAATTTCATTAAATATGAAACTTTTTTAATTATTATTTATATACTAATAATTAATAATAATTACGTATTAATTAATATAAAACTAATAAATATTTGATATTTAATAAAAATTAACATCTAACTATAACTATATTTTATTGTTGGACAAAGCCTCAACATGATATCAAAATTAAATTATTTGAATGTGTTGCAAGGTGAAAATTAGACAGGATACCCGAAGCTGATACTTACATTCCATGTATTTTAGTGGATCAGACATGAGTCA
>CANYBF012406959.1:0-13855 GCA_948192965.1 Dalechampia spathulata | reverse complement strand
GAGGCCTTGAACAATAATTGAACACATGCACAATCAATTTAGACCATGGTGGCTCGAATTCTCGGTGACAAGTTTTCAATACATTTGAACTCGTTTGGCAGTTTTTATTAAGTTATAAGATTCCAGTATGCACATGGGCTTGAGATACAGGAATCACTGTATTGGAATATCAAAAATTGAAAGAGAGAACGGGTTCAAGAGTATAAATAAATTTTAAAGGTCCCCCCCTTTATTCTCTCTACATTCTCTTCCTCATAATTAGATGTTTCTTATTATCAGAAAGAAAATACTCGTCTAGGTCAATCATGTAGAACGCTAACCTTGGTGTGGTCGCTGTTGGAAGCAGCAAGAACCATTGCTTGTGACTTGATGCCCCTCATGGTTGCTGGCTTTAAGTTACAGAGTACGCATACCTTTCTATTCTGAAAAAATAAAATGTAATTGTCAATGATCTCACATAAGGGCACTTCATTAAAGTGAAAAATGCTTTGTAAGAAGGGCAAAAAATACCTGCATCTCTTCTAGAGGTATATACTTGACAAGTCCACTAACAACTGTTCTAGTCTCTCCACCCAAATCAATTTCTTCCACATAAAGAGAATCGGCATCAGGATGCTTCTCCGCTTTCTTAATCAGACCAACACGGATATCTAATCTAGTGATGGAGATTTCTGGCTCAACAGCATTCTTTGATTTGGCTTGAGCAGCTGGTTTTTTGGTCTGTTGCTTCTTTCCTCCACCATCTGTTACCAAATAAAGGATCTTGTCATAAATTCATCCGCATGCAACAGGTGAACAAATCCACTAAGATAACATGACAATTCCTTTGCAAAAGGAAGTATGTTTATTCATGAAATCCATGCTTCAGTGTTTAGTTTTGTATTTGTTATTGTGATCTTCAACTTTGGTTTCCAAAAGGCATTTTTGTTAATTTCAACTCTTATGCAGAACTTGCATAACAATATCGATTCAATGTTTGATTTAACAGATGTAAAATTATGACTTATCTGTAAGAAGGCTTATCCCCTTTAAAATCACATAGGCTGCTAGCATATCCCTGAATTATGCAGAATGATTATTCCAATCATTGTCACGCCTATTATTGTTGCATGGTCCATGATTTGAAAACATGATAACATAGATATTTGATTTTTTTTTTCTTTTGAAGTTTATTAGGCAATTTTGTAGTTTTGGCAAAACAAATAATGTTCATTCAATTTACAACTGGATATGTTTTACACTAGACATATTACCATCTAAAATGCGTCTTGGTCATCTAAAATGCATCTTGGTTTGTTTCATTTCAAATTGAATTTGATATTGGATATATTTTGTTTATGCGTATTGAAGTTTGTTGTTTTATGCTGATACTTATAAGTGTTATTATTTATTAATTTTACAGGTAATTGGCTCCTATGAAATAGGATTAACAACTTGATTGAAAGCCTGCATTCTTATTGTTTACTTTAAATTCTATAATTTTATTGTTTACTAGCTGAATCATTAAGCATTCATTCTTCTTTTTGGTTTCTTTTGTCATTTACTGCTCTACAACTTCATTGAAAATATATATTTCATTGGATTTTTTTTTTGTCAATGCATCTTCATTATGTTGTGCAACAAAATTTAAAAAAAGAATAAAAGAAATAATGTTTGAGTAATATTACACTAATGATAACATCTATAATTGATGACAATTTTCAGTAATATCTTTTACCAATTGACTATTTTTAAGTGGCAGAATGGCAAGTGTTTGGGGCAAAAAATGGAAAAAGTTATTTATAATATTCGATCAAATTCATTCAGAAATTAAGGTGAAGTTACATGAAGTTTTTTTAAAAAAAAAAAGAAGGGCAGTTGAGAGTTAACCATCCAAAAGTTGACATGTAAGCCTTTTTTTTTAGATGGTAAGAGTCGTTGAATTAAGGAAAAGAATTAGCAATAGTGTTAAAAGTTATGAACCAAAAAACCGAAAAAAAAGGGGAAGTAGTGAACTTTTTTAATACGGAAAAAACTTTGCTAATATACAAAAGGTTTTCAGTTTATAGAGATTATGGTTTATTTTAAATGGTAAAAGCTACATTTTAAACAACTTAAAAATTTGAAGAAATTAAGAAGAAGAATAATAATAAGGTATAGCTCATATGATTTATCTTATATTTATTTTTCCTAAAATTGAAATTATATTTTAATATTTTAAAAATTTTATTCAAAGAAATATTTTGAACCATAAAGTTCAGTTAACATGATTATAATCATATATAGAGTTTAAAAAATTATAATTGTAACATGATTGTTCAACTGAGAAACAAACATAGAAAGAGTAATGACCTGAAATTTTTGCTTTGCTCAATTTCTCAGCAGCCTGGGCAGCTTCAGCTTCTGCCCTCTCGGCTTGACTTCCAGCAAATTTCTTCCGGAAGAAATTAACTTCATCATCTTTCTGCATGCCAATAAATGTTAATTGACCAGATTGTAAACCAAGGTAAGTCAACCTTCTTACCCCCACACCAACACTAAATACAAAAAAGTCTCCATGCAAAACTCAACCTATTGACAGATAGTGCATGCATGCATATTAATAGATGAGGTATAAAAGGATATACCAATTCTTTGAACAATGGCTCCGGCGTCCCAATTTTATGATTGGGTGGTACGAATTCCCAGGGTGCTTTATTAGTATCTCCATTTTCATCACAAAGTGAAGCTTGTTCCGGAGGTAAATTAAGCTGCTTGAAAACCTTGTGTAACAACAAAAAGAATGACTCGGCTCAAATTAATTTAAATAAAGTTTGTATGATTTCCATTTAGGGGTTCGCAGAACAAGTAAATTACCTCAAGAGAGAAAGATGGCATGAAAGGTTCTAATAAACAGGCAAGAAGATATACAAGTCCAACAGAGGCCCTCATAACTATGTTACACGAAGGCTGGTCTTCCTTGTAAAGCTTCCAGAATTGACTTTCCTACATAAAAGATGGAACAGAAGTTAATTTTGTGCCATCCCAAAAAGTGCAGAATCATAATTGAACACGAATATAGTAGGTTTCAAAGATTGTCGATGTTTCAAGCTTACTTGAAGATATGCATTTCCTTCACTAGATATACTCATTGCAGTTTTTAATCCTTGCTTTAATTTGACCTGGAGAATATTTAATTCTGAACATCATAAAAGGTTGCACCATAACTGTTATGCAAATCGTTACTCTATTTGGTAAACATGTTACCTTCTCCATGGCTTCAACATATTGTTCCAATAATTTACCAACATCTTCAGCCAGTTTCTTTGTCCTGGGATGTGAACCTGCATCAGGAGCATCTGGAACAATCGAACCGTATCCAGTGCCTGTATAATAATATTGTCAATAAAGCTATGGATATGCTGGTTCTTTAAATGTATGAAAAGTAGCAGCAACCCAATCTGAGAACTCATGAACAATGATCAATGTAAAAACATTAGGCTGATGATTCATCCTGCTAGAACAACTTCTAAAGATTAAGAGCTGATCATGACCCTGCAACAAACTTTTTGAAAATTGCATATATCCTTCTATTACAAGAATCATGAGGTTTGAATGGATGAAAATATGCCGTTCAATCATACATTGAGAACTTATGATTCTATAAGAACAACTGAAGTCATAGCTACATCAATGTAGCAAAGCCTGAAAATAGGGAACAAGCAAAATTGAAAGAGACGGGAAGCAAAGGAATTAAATAACATTAAAAAATAAGTGCAGAAAACAAAAATCAATCTCTTGCATTAGTGAACTTCAAAACTGTCAATGACAGAAAACAGAAATTCCTCTTTCCAACTTAAATAATATAGACAGCAAAAGTAATTTGCCAAAACACATATCTAAACTGCTAAGTCCAGAAACTCTACAGCTCAAAATAAAGCAAATAAGTACCTGCAGGTTTAGCAATAAAACTTAAAACTCGATTGATAAAGTTGCCCAAATTATTGAGCAACTCATTGTTCAGTTTTGCTTGCAAATCAGACCACGTAAAGAGTGTGTCAGATGCCTGGATAAGAGAAAAGCAAGCACATAAGGATTTTACATTTGAAAAACAAAAAATTAATATTAAAAAAACAACGTTGTCAAATAGCATGAGAGGCAAAAGGGGTTACCTCTGGTCTGTTAGTTAATAAATAATATCTCCACACTTCAACAGGAATCTTTGTATCTTTGGCATCGTTACCAAAAACTCCTATGCCTTTACTCTTGGAAAACTTTCCTGCACAATTTAATCAACAAATTCAAGAAATGAAAGAGAAAACGTCAATTTCCTACAAAACTAAAGATCCTCATTAATTTTTTCACCTGAGTGCAAGATAATAACCAATAATTAGTTTTCTACATGCCAGTGAGATCAAATATCATATATGTTTTACAAACCTGCTTCATAGTTCAAGTATTCAGTAACGCTTATAGTCTTCATCATGGTCCAGTTTTCACCGGTGCCAAGAAGTGTAGAAGGAAACATCACCTGAAATAGAGGAAAAGTTAACAATTTAAGTAATCAAGAAGTAAGCAGACAAAATATACTAATAAGCAAGTCATTTTCTAGTTATAACCATGACAGTCCCAATATATCTCTAATTTCTGAAGCATCACAAAGGATCACCCTACAATGTTTCTTCCTAATTTGTTTAGCAGAACATACATGATCCATCACTATGCATCTCCAAGCAGTAGGATTACTGGCTTAGAACAACGAAATTCTCAACTAGATCTAAGAATGCAAAAAAATCCAATCTCTAGACATTATATTGACATCAGGCAAGATAAATAGAAAAAAAATGTGTCAGTATGAAATGTTGCAATGATATGCGAGTCATGATCATAGCATCATAACAGCCATTGATCAATCATGCTGTGTTCCCATCTCACTGTGGTATAATCTCATCCCAAATTTCTGACGCTTCTCTGAACGTGTATAAAAATGAAGGAGAACAAAATTTTGGCAATAATCATGATAAAAAATGAAAGCAACAATCCTTAGTCAAGATCAGGATTTTTACCATAGTCAAAATTTGCACCATGCAATGTTTCTATATGCACATTGACTTTTCCTAAATTACAATCATCACCCAAAAAGAAAAATGAAAGGGAGAGAGATGAACAAGGGGAAAAAAACTGCACAGAATCTTACAGATGAGGTAGATTTATGTTTGGTCAAAATAAATTGACCAAGTAGGGATACTAAAGATTTATAAACAAATTCTTGATGAACAAATTTAACATTGATAGCTTTCTAATAGCACGTCATCAATGAAAACTTGGAGAATTGTTCACTTACAGTGTGGAATGGTACATTATCCTTTCCCATAAATTGATAAAGCTCTACATTTTCAGGATTTTTCCACCATTTTTCCCAGTCAGGAGTGTAGCATGAAGTGATTGAGACGTATCCAATTGGTGCATCAAACCAGACATAGAAAACCTGTGAACAATATAAATAGATGTTATGATTGATATCAACTAGTGAAGAGTGCAGTTCACTATAAACATATATCATTTGTTGAAATTGAATAAGAAAGCACTTAAGACAATCAAGAAGGAACAAGAGAAGAAAATGAAAATGGATAGACTCGACAAGGTTAGGCGTCAACTAAACTCCAACAATAACTTTTCAACATAACACCACAAAAACTTACAAAACAAGTCTCTAACCTTGTCCTTAAATTTCTCAAGTGGAACTGGAACGCCCCACTTCAGATCTCTAGTAATACATCGTTGCTTAAGTCCTTCTTTCAACCATGCGTTTGTTGCTTGAATAGCATTTTGACTCCAGGATCCAGCTACAGACATGCTCTCGATATAGTTCACTAATTTATCCTTAAGCAGGGGAAGTTCAAGAAACAAGTGATTTGTGTCACGGATAAGAGGGGAGTTTCGACAAACCTGTTCAGATATTAGGATAAATGCCAAGAAAAACAACGAAAATCAGCATATTAGAATATTTCTACAAGTGGAAAGAAAGTAATGAACCGTTATATTGTATATATGTTTCCTTAAATTCAATTGCATTGCAATCAAGACAAGCTGGTGTCAGAACAATGCAATAACTTCAAATTCAAGCAATGAATTGTCTACCAGACAAAGTTTAGTCTTTCACATGCAAGTTACTAAAATAACATCAAGCACCATAATACATGTACGAGTATCAGAAAATTCCACTTCTGCAGCAAAATGACAGAGGCTTGAAAGAAATTCATAATGGATAGGAACTCAAGATACTTGTGCTAAAGGAACAATGTTGCATAATCTACTTTCATGCCCAGGATATTACAACCATAAATGTTGAAACATGCAACTAAAAATTACCAGAAACTTGGAACAGTCGGGCATCCATGTACTGGATGTGTTGACAGACATAAAGACTGGCTGTCAAAAATATATAGATTGCATACCTTGCACCTAGGATCTTTTAACTCTGTCGGATTCAACAGCTTTCCACAATTTTCACATTGATCTCCTCGTGCAGAATCATAATTACACCCCTCAGTTGGACAAGTACCCTCTACAAGCCGGTCAGCTAAGAACTTTTGGCATGTGTCGCAGTAAAGCTGAAACATGATAAGAGTTAATAAGTTGATAAGCAATTATGTGAAGAGAAAGGAGTCATATGATATCATAAACAAAAAGACATCTCTCCTTACCTGCTGCATGGTGTTCTCAGAAAGCCAATTTCTCTCCAACAACTTCTTGAAAACTGCTTGGCAAACTTCAGTCTGCTGTGGTGTGGATGTCCGTCCAAATTCGTCAAAACTTATATTAAACCATTTGTAAACTTCCTTATGAATTGCATGATACCTATAAAACACAATAGCCAACGTTACATACAGTTCTAAACTATATTCCAAATGAATGAATAATCATCTAGAACATAAAAGCCATGCAATAAGCTTCGCCTACATACATCATATTATTCAACAACATTACACCACGTTAAGAATTCTCTTAAATATGAAAAAATTGAAGTGCAATTACAATTATAGAACGTCTCGATAAATTTTGTCAACAAGATTAATGTAAAAAGAACAAAATTTCAAGCAATCATGTTGAAAGACAAACTATGGTGACAATTAAATTCAATTCAAAAGAATTACACTAATTTCGTCGTACAATTTGATGAATAGCTGTCAATTTCAGACACCAGCACTTAAGATTCAGCTCGCACTTAGCTCTCTCTATTAGCCTAGCAAGCAGACTCGCGCACATGCACAACATTGCCAGCATATCACTCAATTCAACCACTAAAAATGGTATATTTGGCTTAAAAGAGTGCATTCAATAAAACAGTGAGCAATTAATAAAAAAAAAGCCAGAATCAGTAGGAAAAGGAAAAACAAAGTTACTACTTGTCACAGATCTCTTTAGGGCTGCAATTTTCTTCCATGGCTTTAGTTTCCGTTGCTGTGCCGTATTCATCAGTTCCGCATATATAGATAGTATTGTAACCTCTCAGCCGGCAATATCGTGCAAAAACATCAGCACTCAATACACCTACCACAAATCAAAAATTAAGAATTAAAAAGAAAAATGTCATTTAAAGTTATCACTGGACACAGAGTATACGTATCTGCACTTACATCTAGACAGTCAATAACCAAAAGTAAATCGAAACATTTAGAGGAGTAAGAATATAATGCATACATCCGATGATATTGCCGAGATGAGGTACGTTATTGACGTAAGGCAAAGCGCTAGTGATGAGTATGTTTCTTTTGCCGGGGATCGGAAGCTTTTTGGCCGTCCGATCAATTGTCGAGGTGTTATCTGATGAGGAATCTCCCATGGTTGGTAATGGCCTTGCAGCGGCGGCTGCACACGGAGTCGTATTTGAGCTCGGAAGCCTTGCTTTGTTACTCAGGTTTGGCGAAGTGGCGCTTTAGTAGGGTAAAGATTATCTATCAGATGCCCCCCCATTCTGCTTAAATTCTACGGGCATCCTTCTTTTTTACTTGGGGAACAATCTAATATTAATTTAGAAAACATAGTATTATTAATGAAACAAAATTTAAAAATATTTAATTCAAAAAAATAGATATATATTATATATATATAATTATCATTATTAATAATATAATAATTTTAATGTCATTTATGTACTTATATTAATTTTATTTTTAATATTGTTTGGTGAATTTTATAACTTTAAATACTGAAAACTTTTAGTGGAAATGATAAGAATTTAATGAAATAATTTTGTATTTTATTTAGTAAATTTAAATTATAAATAATAAAAAATTATTGACCAAAAAATACATATATTTTAAAATTAAATATAATGTACTATTAAAATTTATTACACCTTAAGTTGATAAAGGCCTCAATAATTTATTTCTCCACGTCATCATCACTTAAAAAACAGATACTTTATTTTTATTTTTATTTTAAATGTATATTTTATGAAATTAAAAAAATATGAAATATCATATATTTTTTATAATTTTAATTTGGTTTATCATTTTTCATCAAATAATGATTTAAATTAAAAAATATATATGCATGGAAATTTGATTTATAGCTCGACTTTTTCATATGAAGAAAATGCATAGTTAGGTTTGTCTGGTACCTCTAATTACTGATTTTCGCATTGAAGGAGTTAATTGATTCCATCTTTAATTAATCTATAAAATTAAAAATAAATAATTATTTTAAAAGTTATATTAGTTTCCAGATTGACATGTTAGGACCCAAGACTCCCTCCATGTCTAGAGAATTTACAGAAATACTTCAAACTTTTGCTTAGAATTATTAATTTAATAAAAAAAAGTACTGGATTATTAATAAAAAAAATGTTAGAAATATGAAGCTTTAACATGCTGTAATCTATTTTGATTTTTGTTTTTAAAGATCAGCGGAAAATAAAATAATAAATCGAGTCAGATCCATATGCGAATATTGAAAATAATTCAGCTTCTCATTCAGCTCAGGAATCTGTTTATGTTGCACGTTGAAGTGTATGAAATGGAAGAATGTTGTTATTCTGGAATCTGTTAAAAGTGTTTTTTATTTATTCCAATGTAAATTTGCACATTCACCTGCAGAATCCTCCAGAGTTGGAGAATCCTGAGAATGGTTTCCAGCAAGTAAAATTCCATGACGTAAAGGCAGGTGACGTCAGTACTGGGCGAATCCTGGATTGGTCGATAAGGTGCATTTGGCCTCGACGGCCAGTGTTTTGACAGTGCCGCGACATGGGTCTCCGAACACCGCATTTGAAACGGCAATGCTGCACCTGTTTTTGCCCTGACAAGCCTGCATGATGATGAGATATAAATATAACAATTTATCCATGCAAAAGATCTTGTTAAGCTAAGCTGATTATATGATGTATTTGCCTCTTAATCTGCGGAGATACGTAGAGGTATTGCTTTGCCTTGGATAGAAAGCAAAAGCATGAATGGTCAAATTGTTTATCAACTACAAAAACTTTAATCTAAACTACCTACTCAACTTATTAATTAAGACTTGCAGGTTGATTGGTTAATAAGTTCATTAGATAGTTTATTAATGTAAAATTTAAGATTCATATATTCCTAGATGTATAAATATAAAATATGTACTTAAATTTAATTATTATCGTAAAAACACAAATTTTAAGTAATATACTAAAATTATACTAATAAATCTTTTATTTTTCAGAAATAAAATAATAAATGAATCGATTCTTCATAATTTATATTTATTAAACTCATGAAAATTTAATAAATTCATGAAAATTTTTTTATAAAATCCAACTTTATAATTAGGTAAAACTCAACCACTAATATTCTTTATGGTTCTAGTAGGAGAGAGGTATGAAGTGGGAGTGAAAGTAGTAGTGTTGCTAAACATACCTTCGACACGAGGGACATCGAATCGTCTGCATGGCAATTGCCTTCAGTAAACTTCTGGCAGCTACCTTGCGGAGTTCCATAGCTCGCAAATTCAATGGAGTCGATGATATATCCATCTTCACAACGCAACTGCATTTCTGGTGTCATATCTTTGTCTGAAGCATTTCCATGTAAAAAGTCTGTATGGACCCACCTTTGAAGAGGTGGATAGTGGGTTTCAGATACTTGGGAACAGACTACGCCGGCTCTACGCAACTTCACTGATATCTCAAACGGATTTCCTCCTGTCTCCTCAAAGATGACAAGTAAATTATTCGATGCCTCTAACCATGCTCGTGGGACATGATACCTGGACATTGGTCAATATCAGTTAAACCTTTCATTTTCGTATTGTTCGTGTCAATATCATGGACCAAAACATAGCCTTTATCATTTTTGTGAAAGTCAAGATACTGAGCCATCAAACAGCAAGCACGGATGCATATTTGAGTGGAAGTATATACCAGATTTGAGTTGGCTTCCCACAATTTGTTCTGCACTTTTCAGAATTGTAGGCTCCCTGATAATTGCACTTTTGGCATCCATGATCTGGAGCGGCCAGGGTCCAGTACCTTCCTAGGTGGTGGCCATTCACCCATGCCTGGCCCTTGCCCAAGCTTGCAAAATCAAGAGCAACTGGGTCTTCCCCAGCTGGTGTATCGAAGTATGTCTGCAAAAATCAGGAAAGCAGCAAGCGTTGCAGGATCTTATTTTTAATGAAGTATGCCAACTATTTATGAGATTCATTATGACTTTATTGAGTGACGTAAGGGATATTCTATAAACTAGTTCAGAAAAGAAAAAAAACACAGAAAAACATGTCTCTATATGAGTTTTTAACAGTTTCAACTCCATGACAAAACGAGATTTACCTTATACCAGGTAAATGTTGAGGGAATATCATCATGCGCCAAAACAGCCCATTCTGCCTTTTCATTATTCTCGATGGAGTATATTTTCTGGTACTCTCCCTGAAGGCCCACCTGTCGAAAAAATAATAATGTTAATTTCTAAATAATTTTATACATACAGGGAATATAATTCCAAAAAATGCTTCTTTTTAGAACTTCCGAATCTGATTAAATTCATAGCAAATTTTCAAAAGTAGACAAAAGTGGAAAAATTGGTAGTCATTGACTTTGTTCAGTATTTAATTCCAGTCATAAGCATAGAAGCATAATACTTTCGGCAGCAGAGGCCTCCTATTTTTGATATGTCATATTCCAGTCTCTATATCTCTCTTTGCACTTTTCACAGGTAGGCAAGCAGGTCTCTTCCTATAATTTTCCCTAATTAATACATGATTCCACTTGGTGAGTGGATATGTTCCTATTTAAAACAGTCGATGCAATCCAAGATCTTACAGTCGGATATAGTTCACTGTCTTTTCTTGGAACAAATTAGGATTGAGCAAAAAAACCAACTAGACCAAAAACAGAACTGGAACCAATCCAATTAAATCAAAAATAATGATCAACTAAATTACTGAATTAGGTTTAGGTTTTCAATTTCTAAATTTGATAGTAAATCAAATTGAGAATAAACCATAATAGTAATAGTCATGTGTTTTATGTGTTCTTAATTTGAAATACGCTGAAGTAAATAAAAAGCCTCAAATAATTTTTGTATTTTTAGTTAGAATTGGTTAATAACTCGTAACAAATTTTGGTTGAAAAAATTTGCATAATAATAAAAAATGCAGACAAAAGTTAACTGATCTAAAAAATTGAAATGAACTAATAGAAACCAGCCAAATGATTACCTGAACAAATTTGGTGTTTAATATTTATTAATGACAGGTTAACCATAAACACCTCAAGTAAGTTCATAATCACTAGCTTAAGATTTGGTTTGAAGAATCAGATGCTTTCAGATGTAGATTTATTTCCATCATGTGGGCCTTAAGATGACTATAAATGTGGTCTCACAAGATTCGACTGAATCCCATTCAAATTAAATATGGTAGACTAGCAGAATGATGCACGTCATGGCATATATTATTCCGAGTTGCAAAATCAAAAAGCAACTTCTTGCCACTAGGAGGGAAGAGAGTGGGAGAGAGGGAGAAACAAGTTTTCCAACTACAAAAGTTTCATAATGACCAAAATGAAGAGCACATACCTGGTAGGTCCATGCCAAGCTGGAAAGATCGATATCCCCGTCCTTAAATCCCATAAGCTTAGCTTGGCCTCTAAACCCTGCTCCATCTGTTTCGAAGAAAGCACCATAATTCTACATCACAAGCAGCATAGGAGTCAATAAATTGTCATCCAATTCAAAGATAACGCATAAAGCTAGAAAGATGGAAGATAAAGAGTCCAATTATGATGAAACAGGCCTATTGACAATGACTAGTATCATTACATTGGAGACATTGCACGATGAATCACAGGCCTATGATCAAGGCGAGAGTCAAGTCTATCCACAGAATAAGGATCAACATTACTCTTTTCATGAATCACATACTGCGATCTAAAAATTTTGAATAAAAAAGTTCAACTTACTTCTTTCTTCTCGTTCTTTTATATAACCTACCAAAATGAACACTGAAAACTAAGTTACAGATTGCAGATGACCAACCAGATGACTTACGAATAATCTATTTGGTGCTACCATTTCAAAGAAAGTTAAGTTGTATCAAGAAACCCCCTGCAATGGGAGGGCGGGGGGTGGCGACTTGCAGACAAGTACTCTAGTCTCTAGTTTCTGTTCGATGCTTACCACTCAATTTCAGTTTCTCTTATTATATTTACTTATTCAAATATATTGCACACATCAACAACAAAATTGACTGTCAAGGAACCATTCTACCTAAAAGCTTAAATTGTTAAGCGAGTCTAGAAATAATTTTATATTTCTCTAACATATCCTTGCACAAGAATGCTCATCGAGCTTGAAACATGAACACGTAAAGACTCATATCTACCTTATACTAGAATATATTATCTAATAATTGTGATTTTTCCAAATTAAACTCTAGACCTATTAATCATAAAAGGTTTTGATATCATGTCAAGAAACTATTCAACTAAAAATTTAAGCAGTTAAGTAAGGTTCATGACTAATTTTATATGTTTCTAAGATAGCATCTTCAAAACCAGGTACAACTTTACTTCATCAACGGAACAAGATACATTAAATTTTGACAAAAATACTATTTACCTGTAAACCCACTGTCTGAGACAATAACACTAATTCATTGTATCCTTTCTGAAATTGAACTGGTTGTACTACCTTGACCCAACGACCAACCGTGCTGCCTTGAATTCCAAAGAAGTAACGAGATAAAATGTTAAAAATAAGTATTACAAAGAAGAAATTACTTCAACATCAGAAGACGAGCAACAATTAGCTGGAAGTACACAGTTTTTAGAAGTAAAAAGAATTGCAAGGAATAAGAAGGACCATTACAACACTTATGAAAGCAGCACAAGTAGGATCGTATGAATTTGCCTGATACAACCATATTTTTCTTTCTTTTTGAAAAATATATACTAAAGAGATATGCAAAGGAAATTATCACTCCTTTACATCAACAAATTTAAAATCATTAACCAAGGAAACAAGCAGGGTGCCACTGTCACCCGTGTACGCCAGCTTATTTATATAACTATATCCATCTCAAGAAAGAAACTAACATCCACAAAAACTTGCATGAACACAGTCTCCAAATAAAAAAAAAAAGTATGAGCGTGGAATCCCCTCCCTTCAGTTTTAACTAGAGGGGATGTACCACTCATTGACGCCCCGACCTCCACCAAGGTTGTCAACTTGTCATGTACGGAAGGACCAATGAATTCTTATCTAATCCCAAGATGCTTGTAGCTCCTATACATTCTTACAGAGAGATGAATTAGAGCATCTATTATCTACTACAGAATAAATAAAACCTCAATAAAGCATTGAATACTAAAGAGAAATTTCATTGTTTGGTAGAGAAATTCACCACCATCATCCTCCACCCA
>CANYBF012405586.1:0-43102 GCA_948192965.1 Dalechampia spathulata | reverse complement strand
GATTCTTCTGCACTGTTCCAATATCATGGACTTCAATATATAGTTTAATACTCCAAGTAAACAAGTTCATTTAAAACATTGTACTATATAATGAATAATGCCTTTATTAATGAAAATGTATAGTACAAATACACATGATGCTATAGAGCATTCACTAACAATCTTCAATTTGGAGACCTTATTGAATGAATTATAAGGCATATAATATATTTTTGGAAATCTCTGGAAGTCTACTTTGCAATGGTACTAATTTTTCATTAATTGGAATTCATTTGATTAGTGAAAATGGGGTTGAAAGACAAACTATTCACATGGCAATTTATAATTACTAATTAAAATAGTTGGTATGTATGAATTAATTGCATGCTTTAATGAATAAATTTTTAGGCTTATAATATATGGATTAAAAGCTCTTTGAGTCTATGTTTTATTGGTATAAAGATCTAAATTTTTAGAATTCATTTACTTATAGAAAAATGGTAAGAAAGATAAATTGTTTTATGGCTAAGTAACATGATTTTATAATGATATTCTAAGTTATTTGTTAATAAGCCATCTTAATAACTAAATGATAAATATGGATAATTAATTAGCTTCTCAATTTCTTTAAAAAGGATTAATTATATATTTATATGATTTTCTTTAAGTAATATATATATATATATATATATATATATATATTATAGTATTAAATGATTGGATAATTTATCCTTATGCTATGATTATGTGAGTGCCAAAATGATATGAAAAATAAAATGGTTTATATGTAATCTATATTTATGAATGATTGGAATATTGAAGGTGTGTTTGTATTAGGATTAGGTAAAAATACAAATAGTGAATCTATTCCTCCAATTGACATAAATGACGGAAAAGTGGTGGTAGATTTGTGCTAGTTTGTGCTATTAATAGGTTGATTCATTTAAAATGAATTGACGGGTAAGCTAAAATGGTTACCTTAATATTAATTTATGATTATGGTTTGAATTAAGTTCTGTAATAGGAGAGGATGATGATTATGAGATTATGTACAGTAGTATAATATTTTATTACAATATATGATTGCATAAATAATAATTCATGTGGCATGTCATATTCACTATTGCATTTAACATGGAATGCATTGGTTGGAGCAATAAAGGGGGAGGAAAATGAGCGATGTAAGGAAATGATGATATATTACCAAAAAGATAGTTAAACATGTGAGTACCAAAAAAATAATGGTATGAGTACTGAGCCACATAAATGTTGGAGAGATAATGAAAGAGGAAAATGAGCGAACGATGAGGAAAAAGGAGCTCAATAAAAATAGAGGGAGAAAAAAATGTTTTGCCATAAAGATAGCGGAACACAATGATACTAAAATAATAGTACTAAAGAAAAAAATACCGAAAAGATAGCAGTATAAGGCCAATGCAATATGTACATAAATGAGAATGCTAGGCATTTATGATAATGATGATATTACAGGAAAAATATAGGGGAATGCATATCATGGTGCATTCCAAAAGAAGAAGGCTTATTCCATTACATATATATATATATATATATATATATATACATTGATGGAATGATTTAGCAAGAAATAACAATTGAACGCTGAAAGATGCTATGTGAATGAATGGGAATAAATGTTGAGAATATAAAGTGAATATCATGTGAATTGCTTTGCATTTGATGTTATGATTGAGTTATATCTATAATGGTATCTAAATGAATTTTGCTTTGTAGAAAAGATGTTATATAGAACTTAATCTAAATGAGTTTTGTATCCTAATGAAAAGTTATATGGAATTACATACTCTGTATTGTGATATGAATATTACATATTAATTATTTTACTAGCACCACTAAGTTTTATACTCAACGTTTGTCAATTGATGAATGTAGGAACTAGCGGTATGAGAGATCATAAGAATTTAGGGCGGTAGTAAGAGCCCTGAGTTAGTTTATTAGTAGAGGTCTTGGACTACCAGAAAAGCTCTTATTCTGTGGCTCGTGTAACTTACCACTTTGATTTATACTATAGCAGTAAAGACATTAGTGACATTGCACGTATACTTTGATTACATGTTTCAGCTATATATATGACATGTTTTAATTTAGAATTAACAATGTTTTATTGGTATCAGAATGGTAGAATTGAGATATTGCATGCTTAAATGAGTTATGATGATAAGTTGAAGTTTAATTCACTTCGTATGATATGCATGCATGATATGGTTGCTATGAATTGGTTAAGGAATTAATGATAAGCATCCCTTGTAGGGTAATTATTGATTTTCTATTAGAGGAAATTGGTAATTACACTATAGGAGGCATGTTATACCAGGTCACGGGTGTGATAGAATCTAACATTCATGACACTGTTATACAAACAGTATGTAGTTTATCTTCATGGTAAGCCAGAAATAACCTTGGTGTTAGGATCTTTCTATATAAGGAAGACCCATTCATATGGGATTTGTAAGCACAAACATGTATTATCTACATAACTGATTTGATCTCGTTCCCCAATATGCACTGAAGTTACAAACCATTAACTACTTTCTTTAGAGAAGACCCTAATGCCAGGTAAATTTAACTACTAACCTTTGTAAAGCTAGCTTATTTATCTTATTAGCTTCCTCAGGATAAGCATCGATCCTTAGAAAATTCATGATATTGGCATATCATGGACACTTATCTTGTTGGGCTAGCATCATAACCTATTCACTCTTATAGTGGGGGATCCTTTATTGCTCAATAATCATAGGCTGAATTTGACTTCATGGTTGTTCATACATTAAAGCCAATATGCCCAAAGCATCAACCATTTGATTCTTATCTTGTAGAGTATGAATGAATTTATCAGAGCTGAAATTGCAAACCATGAGCTTCATGTATTTAATGTAAGGCTTAAGCCTCTCTTCTTTGGCATCCCACTTGGTTGTGGACTGGTGAATAACAAGCATCGAATCATAAAAAACCTTAATGTCTTGGACGTTGATCACTAATAGAACCTTGAGCCCAAATAAACATGTCACACCTATACCTAGCGTAACATGCTCTTATAGTATAAATAATAATCTTTTAAGAAAAGAAATCATTAATTACATTATAAAGGATGCATACATTTTTTATAAGTACTATTCATCTAATTACTATTCAGCAAGTCCCGTGATGAAAATTTTTTGCAGTATAACGTCTACTTACTATCATTATGATGTAACCTGAACATTTTATTTGTTTGTTTTCATATATCTTATCACATCGCATAATAATATGTAACACATCACATACATACATCATGCATCGTATGTCATCCATCAGGTATATAACATTATATAATCACTCATTAAGTCATATGTATATATAATATGATAGAGTATCATGGTTTTATAGTTCCCTCCTTAGGGTTTCACCACAAGGGGGCTACTGCCATTATGGTTAAGAAAAGAGCTATACAATGTAAAACTGCCCGGAGTATGTTACATGCATCTAATACCACTTTGAGAATGAGATTTTCTCCAAAATCTAACTCCCAGCTAATCATAGATCAACTATCCATATGCTCTTGCATTCATCAAATGATAAATGCTGAGTATAAAACTCAGTGGTGTTATAAAAATATGTACATATCATGATCATATATCAAAAGAATCAGGATAAAGTCATTTCAAATTCAGCATTCGTGTATCATCATACTTATATCATACTATAACATTTTAAATTGTTCTATGTCTATAATAATTCATATACGGTGTAAAGATAGGAATAAATACTGTATAAGTATCCCTGTAACTTTCCTATAACCATTCTGGATATAATAGCATCATAATATATACATCTATATGATAGCATTATTATAATGCCACATCATTAACCATATTTGTACTTGCATGAATAGTATATGTCAATGTATGCAAATGAGAATGCAATCATGCTTTGCATTCTCCCTCTAATTTTTCTATAACGTCTAAGGAATGCAACCATGTTTTGAATTCACGATTGTGCATAATTCATACTGGGTCTTGTATGTACCGATACTCATTCCTGCAGGAACATATAACATCTGTATGGTTCTGTGAACCCATCATCAATTGATGGTTCCATAAGGATTAAACTGTATGATTCCTCGAGGGAATCCACCATTTATATGACTTAGTACATTAATAACATATAGCTCTGTATGACCCAATACGCTACCCCTATCATGTGCTCGAGGAGTAGTATATGTGTCTTTGACTGTACTTGTATCATTTACATTTCATATCCCTTTTAGAAAGTCATTCATTTCATTCAAGTATTATATTACCTTAAAACATTCCAATCCATTCATAACATTCATCATAGCTTCAGATTGATTCATGAAGAATAAGTAAACATGAATCCATTCCATTACATATCACACAACAATGATAGTGATCATATAGTCATTTAAGCCAAGTATAGGTTACTAGTCCTTAATACATGCAAAACTTATATTTAAGTATCATTAGTTACCCTTTTACTCTATTACATGTGGTATGGGGTACTATTCATTTGGTCAATTTTTACTTTACTTTTCCCTTTACTTCTACCTTACTTTGCTTCATTTTTTAATGGCCTTATAGGACTCATTATGAATCATGAAGGACACTTACACATAGGCCTTCAATCCATGCATAAATCAAGGCAACAAACCATACAAACAAATTCCTAAACCATAGGAAAACATAGTATGTAAATACACTTTACAAAACCTTTCATTTTGATTTTCTTGTCAGAAACCCCTGAGCATGGCATCCCCTTTTTGAGTAACTTATAGCTTTTATTTTAAATTATCCACATACCATAGGAATCTAGACTCAATAAGCTTTAATTTGAGTATTTACATAAAATTTTTTGATAAAGTTAAGGCCTCCAAAAGTTAATTCTAATTGGGGTCAAAATTTCTGCCAAGGCAAAATCTGGGTTTGCACACTTAAGGTTCTATTTCATTTTTCATGTAACCAAATGCCAATTTATTCATTTGAAAACCTTATTCCATCTTACATTCATGAATTCTTATAATCTATTCATTCATATTAATTTTTAGAGGCTAAATACAAAAAATGATAATTTTGGGTAACAACTTTTTAAACACTTTCTTCTTTGTACCATTTCATTTATAATGCAAGTTTGACATTCTAATTCACTTCCATTTGCACTTAAATTACACAATCAATACCCTAACACATAATTAAAGCATGTCATCCATAAAAATTAAACTAAAACATAATGTTTACCTCTTATACTACAAGGAAGTCATGCTTCCAAAATAAGGTAGCGAACATCCCATTTGCAATCACTACTCTTCTTCCACTTTCCTTCACCCTTTTCATATCTTTTAGCACATTTCATCACCCTATATTCATTATTCGTACATAGCACAATAAATTAAGAGTTAATTACATCATATAAAATCTAAGGTTTGTATGAAAACTCATATACATATACAACTTCATTTAGGTTGCACTAAGATAGCATGCTAAGCATGCTTATGCACATATCTCATCAAATTCATCATTTGCCTTCATTTACTTCAAATTCTTCATGCTAGTAGAAAACCTTACATGCTCCATACATCAATTATATTAAATAATATGAAGCAATAAGCACACATATGAAGAGAACAGACTTGAAAACCCCTTAAATATAGAATTTCCATGAAAAAGTACCTTAGATTTATGATTTTCTTTAAGCTAAAAGTGCAAGAAGGAGGAAGTCAAGAAGCATTCAAGTTTTTTTGGAGTTTTGGAATGGTAAATCCCTTTTCCCTTCTCTTTATTTCCTATTTATGATTTATTTTATTATTTTTAAACAAAGAGCCAATCATATGTTGACACTTGTCAACATATAGTTAGTTCCTTAATTAAATTAGATTCTTACTCCTTTAATTAATTTCTTTCTACATAATTCCATACCATGGTCATACATATCATTCATTTCATACATGCATACATGTACATGAGTATACACATACATACATATTTTTAGTTTCCATAATTACTCCTCTTTTTTTATAAAATGACATTTATGTCCTAAATTCATACTGAATATTTACTTAATTCTAACTTTACCACCACTTCCTCTTATGCATTTTATCATGTGTATTCATATACATTAACATATGTAGGATACCAAGATGTCAGATTCTACATCTCAATTCAAGGTATTCGTAATCATAACATTACCATGCATTTCATACTTTCATCATTCCTTCATCATAATGCATGCATAAAATGCAAACACACAAAGGATGTTATGAGTGTGAATGTGATAAAACATGTTTCATACTTAGCCATATTATTAGTAACTACGAAGCTTAGCTACTTCAAAAGCATGATCAAGTCTCATTTAGGAGTGACTAATATAACTTTTATACCATTGTCAAAGTGCAACTGTCATTTTTGGACATTAAGTACCCCTAAGTGCTCATCTGGAAAGTACAGTTCAAAGGTCTTAGAATCATCCACTAGCTTGGATGCTAAGAATTTAATGATCACCCTACCTTTGATTACTTTTTTAGAGATGTACTTCATATCAAACTCCAATAACAGGATCAACCACCTAAAACGTTTCCTCACTATCAAAGGAGTATCATACAAGTACTTCATTAAGTCCACCTTATAGATCATCTAAATATGATATGACTGGAAGTAATGTCTAAGCTTTTTAATGATCCAGACCATAATCATGCATAACTTATCAATAATGCTGTACTTATACTTTATTGGCAATAGTTTCTTACTTAAGTAATAAACGACATGTTCAATCCTAACTTCATTCTCTAGAGCAATCATAGCTTCCACTAACTCTTCCTTTAAGACTAGATAAAGTAATAATGGTATTCCCAACCGAGGTGACTGCAAAATTGGTAGGTTTGAGAGGTAATGCCTCACCTTCTCAAATGTGAACTAGCAATTCTCATCCCAAACCAAAGTTTAGTTCTTCCTTAAAAGCTTAAAGATTGGCTCTTATTTAGTAGTGAGCTTAGCAATGAATCTGCAAATGTACTAGAGCTATCCTAGAAATCCCCTTACTTCTATCTCAGTTTTGGGAATAGACCTCTCATGGATTCATTTTACCTTATCAAGATCCACTTCAATACCCCTTTAACTGATCATATGACCAAGTAGCTTATTGGACGTCACCTCGAATATGCATTTCTTCAAATTCAGCTAGAGCCCGTACTTCTCAACCCATGTGAGAAATCTATCAAGAGTGGATGGATGCTCTTCTCTGGTAGGAGTCTTCATCATCATGTCATCCACATAGACCTCGACGTCTTTATGGATAAGATCATGCAAATAGGTTATTGTAGCTCTCTGATATCCTCTTTAACAACCTCAAGGAACTTAGCATCCAACTACTTTTGGATATCCTCTTTAACCTTTTGAGCCCATTCTGGTTAGAGCCAATATAGCTTTTGCTTCACTGGCTTGATTGAAATTTTATGTTCCACTATAGTTTTATTGATACATGATATATATTCATAGCTTAGAGTAAAGGCTTTTATATATTATTTCAATACTCTAATAATTTTTATTCTCTCATCAAGAGTTAAGTCAAATGCAATCTAGAGAGGATAAGGTCTATCATCTATGCTAATGTTAACAATTTTAATACTTGATATATTAACGTTAAAAATGCTAATGTAATGCTCAGAATCATGCAAAATTCCATTAGAATACACATCATAAACATAAGCAAACTATTTTTCATTATATTAAACTTTAAAGGAATTACATCATCATTAAAGAGTACAAAGATAGATGACATTCTCAAGTTGGGCAACCTCTTTACCCTTATCAGTTGGTTATGGGGCTGGTGCACTACTTGGATTAGCCTCATCCCAGCTGGTCTAGCCTTGGTTGGCTTTTTTTGAGGCATTTGATTTCTTCCCAAGGTTAAGAAGAGTGAAAACTTTACCACTAGGGGTCATGTTACAAACCTTAAAAGACATCTTGTTGGCACCTAACCGCTTCTACTACTTAAAAGCCTTAGGTATTAGTTTGGTTATCTTGGGAGTCTCGACCAACTCACCCTTCTTTTGAATCCTTGCCAATTCAGATGTATCAAACCTGTAAGTAACTGTAGAATCATTGTTTAAGCTATTGTACCAAATGTCAATGGTACCAATGTCAAACCCACTACCAAGTCTGAAGCTAATAGAAGAAGGTTGAGTAATCTCCTCACTACCAAGAGGAGAGAAGGAGTTGAGAACTAAAGATTTTGGGAACCATGATTGGATCATGTAAGTATGGTTAGCCTTGCGGTAGTTAGGTAGTAGGTTTCTTTTGGTAGAGGGTTTAGACTTCTCAGGATCTTCAAGCTCCCCAAAGTTGATGAGATCCTGAATGACCTACCTAAGAGAGTGGTTATCATAAATGTTATGACCATGATGTTGATGGTAGTGATAGTATGACTAAGGCTATGGGTGGTGTTTAGAAGTTTAGCTTAAGTGACTTTATGAGTTTGGCTTTAAAAGATGCCTAAAAACCTTAAAAAGTGGCATTCAAGGTTCAAGTACCTTTGGAACTAGGTAGTGTTTTAGAGTATGGGGTTTAGTAATTGCTAAGTATTTATGTGTAGGGATTTATATGGTGATTAGGAGCATATGGTGGTTTTGGGTTTGAGGAATGAAGGCTCCTTCTTCTTCAGCCCCTTAGTTTGCTTAATGCGTATCAGATTGAATAGATATCCTTAAAGGTGTGGAATGTTTGATACTTCAACTTATCTTGAAAAAGTGGTAGCAACCCTATGATAAGCTTATTAATCATGTTCGATTTTGGTGGATTATGTTTGACCAACATAACCTTATCCATCCATTGGTTAAAGTAGTCTATGAAAGATTTATTAGCTTTCTACTTCACTATCTCTAGATCTAGTAGAGTGACATCAAAATGGGATTTGAACCCATACTACTTGCAAAATGCAGTATAGAGAGGCTACCACTTAGTCATGGTTACCTTTTTAAGATTGTGATACTAGGCTAGCACTGGTCCTTCTAGTTAAATGAAGAAAAGTTAAATTATCTGCTCATCTAGAAAATCAATAGTGCTCATCATCATAGTGTATATCTTCATGTAGTTTTTTAGATCCCTAACTATGTTGCACTTGAGAACATCTAGGAGCTGGAACTTAGTAGATAGTCCATTGATAGCTCTAATAAAGAACACATCAAAGTCAAGATCCAAAGCCATCCTCTTGGTCTTCATGACAGACTATAGATGTTCTACATTTTGTTCTAATACAGAGGTTTCAATCTTATGAGTATCATGTATGTTAAGCAAGAGATCATCATTCATCTTGACATCATACAAATTCATCATTTTCCCCTTATCCTTTATAGGAGCTGGTAGGATGACAAAATCTCTAAGGCTTAGAGCCTCCCTAATTTGTTATTATAAAAGAGTCTTGAAATCATTGGACAAGAGCTTGGCCATCAATTGATCAATTAGGTATTAAACAGCAATGAGTGAAACATCATCACGTACAAAGCAATCAGGCTTAGATGGAGATGCAACATTCTTAGGAGCTTGTGGGTCAAACATGTTTTTGCATATGATAAAGAAAGTTAGCATGAATGCATGTGTATATGTATGCATTTTCATGTGATGCACCACATAGAATGTATGCATGAACTATGCTAAGAAACATCTGGCATTATGGAAATGGAAGAAATTGGTTAATGAAAATTGCATGAGTATTCATTTATGTATATTTGATAAAAAACATAAAAAGGTTAGTGAACATGTAACACACAACAACGCTCCCTACCATCCTTATACCTCAATGTAGATTAGTCAGTCTAAAATCTCCTAGAGAGGATACTAACCCAGAGTTACACTAGGAACTCAAGGTGCAACACTCTCACTATGTGAGGCAAGCAAAATTGATTGTTTATTGCTCATATGAGGGATTACAATGAAAATTTGACAATATTTTGAAATGGTGAAAATATGAGTTATAACTTATCTATTTCTGTTAGGAATTGTAACATGGTTCTCAATTTTGTTACATAAAAAAAATGTTCAATTTTATGTGTTGTGTATGATGGTTCCCTAATATCAATAATCCATAAATCAAAATCATAACTAGTATGTAAAGAAGAATTAAATGAATTTTGACCTACAAAACCTTAGATTGAAGCAAAAGTATATAGTTCTTACGAATGCTACTCATTTATAATTTTTGAAACCTCCTATTGAATGAAAGCAATGATGTTGGTATTATAATTATTTTTCATGAATTCAACTAATTATGATTTGAGTGGTGTATCAACAAATACAACATTTGCCCTTTCTCTTCTATTTTGTAGGTTAACTTATTAATATAGATACCCATGGATTTCAAAACAAGTTTCTTTAGTGTGACCAATCATGTTGTAGTAGAAGTATCTTTTTACAAAAAGATCTCTTTTAAGGTCAAGCTTCTTTGCAAGTGGTTTATTATGACTATCTTATGCAATCTTTGCTTTACTCATATAGTTGTGATTATAGGATTTTTTTAAAATTGAATCTCCCTTTGTTTCTAAATGCTAATGACCATAAAATATGCATAATTTACATTAGATAATGGTTCCAATATGAGTATTTGATTATGACCATGAATAAAGGAATCATTTAAACCTATGAGAAAGTATATTAGTTTATGTTCATTATCAAGATCATTAAATTGTTTAATTGTTTCATATTTACATACAAGCAATGTGCATAAGTAATTAATCTTATCCTATAAGTTTTTTAGTTTTGTAAAATACAACATGACTAACAAGTTAGACTAATTGATGTTTGTTATTTCTTTTTTATTCTAAAATAATAAAGGTTCATTACTTTTACCATACTGCTCTTTTCATTAATCCAAAAGTTGTTTAGCAGATGTTGTATATATAAAGGATACAACTAGTTCCATTAAAAGGGAGTTCAAGATCCATAAAATTATCATAGAGTCAACTTTTTTCCATCTATCATAGTTTGCATCATTTTCATTTAGCATTTAGCATTACCATTTATGAATCCAATCTTGCCTTTAGCTCTTAAGGCACTATACATAAATCTCCTCCAAGGTATGTAATTTCCACCATCAAGAGGAAAACTAACTAAAGCCAAGCTTGGTTGATATGCATTATGGAGAGAGATATGATCTTTGATTTGGCTTTATTCAATTAGTTATATGTACCTAATGATGAAATAAATAGTATAATGGAATGTTCTATTAAAAGAAATTAAAAATAAATAATAAGTAAAATAAAAGTCTTAAAATGGGCCTAAAAGAAGCCCATAATACACAAGAGGAGAAAACCTTATTACCAAAGATAAAACAAGTCTTCACCCTCAACAGCTTCTTTCATCTGACAACCAAAACTCAAGTAATCATCTTCTTACTACCAATTTATCACACATAACACATTTTCTTCTTCTTTTAATATCAAATTCTCATCAATTAGTTAGACATTGATAAAACTAATTCATATAATTTTATCCATATTTATATAATTATCATTTCAATTTACATTAATACATATTAGTTACTAAAATAAAATCCAGTTTAGATATTCAAACTTGATAATTGAAAATTGCTAGTGATATTCGTGGTTAATTTTAATTGTTAATTTTTTTAATGAATAAAATAACTTAATATAGGCAGAGCTTTGATCATGATCTAGAGAAAGGTTAATGCAACAGATGATATCAGGGCTAGCTTGGAGTGAAGAGTAGAATTCTTAAAGGCTCCCCTAAGAAATGATACAAACTCATAAGAGGTTGCAATTGCAATTACTACTTGAATGGTTTTAGAAAAATGGTTCGATCAATCCATAATATGAGTGCTAGTTAAACTGTTTAGAGATTGGATATAGATGATGAAAATCTATTTGTTTAAAGTTTCATATTGCATTTTTATCATATTAAGCAGTTAATTATCCTAGGTATGCCTTTTGTATTCATACGCATGAATAAAATTACACAATATAGTAGTATAGTAGCAATATAGTATAGCAACATAAGTAAAGCATATCAATGATAAAATGAATGGCTTGTAGAAAGGGATAAGAGAGATAGGGGATACATGCAAAATTAAATGAAAACATAAAAATAGAGGATGCAAAAATTAATGGCCTATCCTATTACAAAGAGACTTTGATGATATAAAAATAGGAATTAAGCAATATTTGCTCCATTACAGCAAGTTCAAGTAAAAGAGTAGTCCTGTATAGCATGAACCACACATGTACAATCGAAAATGCATAAGCAAGAAAATACAATCAAATACTTATAGGGAAAAATAATTATTTTAAGAGTCATTTAATTAATTCAAGCTATGTATGAGCTTAAACTAATATTACATAGTTTTAAGGCTAAAACATAATGTTAAAAATGCATTTCAAGTGAAAATATGCATTTTTGGGTTTTGCTAATAAGAATGTGTGTTGCATATTTAGTAACATTTGTTGCACATGTATAAATTTTAATAATGTAAGCCTCATATTTAAGAACATCTATATCAAATTCCTAATTTTTCCTTGTATTATATGCAAAATAAATGATTTTGATTGTATAAATATCATAAAAATAATTTAAGAACTTCTTGAATCATATTAAATCATCATCTAAAATAAATTTACTTTCTAAATTATTTTTAATCATCTATACTTACATTAAAATTAATTTAATTGACATTAAATTGGATTAAAGCTTGAAAACCCAATTTTTAAACAAAAATTGATAAAACTAATCATGGAAAAGAGAATGGAAGATTCCAAAATCATCATCCATCATTTAAAAATTGAATCAACATCCAATTTTATTCTAGTCATACCAATTGTATTGAAAATCATTGGAAAAATTAATTTTTATGCAAAAATTTATTATTTAATCGTGGAAAACTGATCTTTTGATTCCAAAATCATTTGGAAATGTCAAATACAAAGGATCAATCTTAATCATGCTTAATTTGCATGGAAATCAAATTAAAAATGATATTTTTAATTTGAAAAAAAATTTTGAGACCAAAATTAAGTAAAACCCATTAATGTTTAATAGTTTTAGATCATTGAAATAAATATAAGGTTATAAAAGATACTAATATATTTGAATCAATCAAAAATTGAGCAAATTTCAAGTTAAAAATTTGATTTATAAGCAGTTTGGCATGAACATGCACCACATATTACTAAAAATCAATGAATATGTGCTGCATATTGATGAATGTGCATCACATATTCATGGTTTGACGAAAGCAAAATTACATTTTTGAGATAAAAAATAAATCTTAACATAAGGAACCAACATTTTTTGATTGTTACATATCATTTAGCTATTGTGAAGCCATAAATACTACTTTAACATTCATTAATTTATGCAAATCAATGAAAATCATAAACAACCATGAAGAATCAAACCAAAAGAAGAAGAAAAGAGAAAGAAGAGGCCTTCAATCACTCACTAAGGCTGTAAAGATTTTTAATCTTAATTCCAAAAGCAATGGGATTTAAGAGATACAAACTAGTCATTAATTACCTAATTAATGTTAAGTAATTGATTAATTAACTTGAATGGTAAGTTTAACAAAGTTTATTTGCAAAATTAGACCTCTTTTCATTAAATACATGAAGCATGTATATAGAAAATGGTTTAGGAATACCAAAAATCAATTGGAAATGTGGTTTTTGGATTCTTGAAATGAATGTGCACCATACATTCATGAAAATAATGAATGTGCATCAATATGTTCATGAACATGCACTACATGTTGTAATGTACGTTGGAAATAGGTTTCATGTTGCATAAGATTTTACAATGTGTTATACATATTACAATATGTGATAGCTTTTAAAGGTTAAAAGTAATGTGCTCCATAAACTAGGAACACTTGCCATATGCCAAAACCCATGTATATAACACAAAATCAAAATTAAAATTCATCATTAGTCTAAAATGATGAAAACATGAAAATGCAACATGTAGTTGAAAATTCAAGATCAAAAGTTTGCCCTCTAATCAGGTTCATTTTAGAGTGACATGAGTGGAAGTTAATAAAATGAGGCTTAATCATGTCATAAATTTTCAATTAGAGGTCAAAAGGATAGTACTTAATTGGTGCTAATATTGAGGCTTGTAAATATGATTAGAAGCCTAGTTCTTAGGTTTAGCTTGATTAGGGTTAGTCAAGTGACAAGGCATATGTTAAGGCTTGTAAATCAATTTTGAGATTCATTATAGATGCTCATGTTAAGGCTTGCAAACCTAATTCAACAATTATGAGTCTATTGCTTAGGCTAAGCAATTGAAGTTGATTAAGAAGCGGTTCTTACACTAAGGTTTGTAGACCTATTTCTAGTGATTGGGAATCTAATACTCAAGCTAGACTATCCAATTTGATCAAGAAGTAATGCTTATGTTAAGGCTTAAAGTCCTAATTCTATAATTGGTAGCTTGGTGCTTAGGCTAGATGATCAAAGTTGATTAATAATTGTTTGTTGAACCTATGACTTTCTATAAGGCTTATGAATCGCCCGAAGACTACATTCAAATGCCCGTTGCTCAGGATTAATGAATTATTGTTGATTCAATGGTGATTATTGTTAGATCAATTGGTCATTTTTTGAATTGGGGTGATCGATTGTTAGATTAATGCTCACTGACATTATGTATGCACTTACATTTAAAATTGGCATTCAAGCCCCATTGCTTGGATTAGCAACTGTATGGTCAATGGTTTAACCACTAGTCAAATATTTGACAAAATATATTGTATGTTGTATCAATTTTCCTATATTTTGCAATGCAAAAATATAAGATTCGTTAGTGAAATTAGAATTGAAATGAGTTTTGGAATTTTAACTAAATTAATGGCATCATTTTATGGGCTTTCTACATATTTTTATATTTTTCAAATGTTGCAGCTTATGGAAATTGGACTTGATAATCAAAATGAGCTTTAAAAATTCTAAAATTTTAGGATTAAGCTAGAATCACATGGATAAGCATTATAGAGGATTGATGTACATTAGTTTCTTCATGGAAAAGTTATCATACATTAGAATAAAAATGAACATTTTTTACATACTAATGTATGTAGGTGTACATTCATGTCTTCTTACTTCTTCTAACTTTAAGATTTTGGTTCCTACCTCCATTTTTCATAAAACTCAATGTTTTCATAAAAATGGTGAGAATTAGAATGCTTCTAACATCCTAAGATTTGTTGTTCATACTGAACTACATGTTACACTACCAAACCATTGAAGATGATTATTATAGGGTTGTATTTAGTAACCAAATTATGAAATCCTTCACCATGTACTCTCATCAATCTTTGGATTTCCCAGAAAAGGTATGAGGTTTTGTATTTTGGATCAATTTTGCATGGGCTTCCAAGGTTAGAATTTTATAATTTTAACCTATTTTATACTTGTTTTAGATTGGATTTTGCAATTTTTTAAGGTTAGACATGGTGTAGAATAATTTGGGTCTATTAAAATAAAAAAATACATGAGCTTTTTTTATGGGTTTTATTAATGTGTAGCATACATTTATGAACATGTAGTGCACATTCATGTAAATCAACTAATGATTTTCAGTAAAAAAATATTAGCATAAAATACAAAAATTCAAGGGAAAAGGCTTTCTTTAGACATTTTATGGCTTTTTAGGCTAGGTTTATAAAAATTTAAGCTTGAATTTAAGGTTCTATGCTATGTAATTTTAGTCTAAATTCATAATTTTAACCTAGATTCTATAATTTGTAGATGGAGAGGATCATTATTAGTGTTGATATTGTTAGAAGAATTCAAGCAGTATTCTTAATTATCATAAGAGGTTCATGAATTCATGGGCTAAAGCCACTTCAAACGCTTCATTTCTTATTTCACATGTGTGAAGAAGAAATGCAACAAATTTATTATGACTATCATCATAGAAAGGTGGATCAATGCAACCCACACCTTTCATTTATTATTAGGATCATGGACTTGGAGTCTATTGGACTGCCAAGCTAATATCACCAACTAGTTTTATGATGCCATTTTTCACTTGCTAGCCATCTTGCTACATATGGGAGGTGAGCACTCCATCAATTATGACTATCTTTAAAAGGGGAGTACATTCATTGCTTTCTCATATATATGCTAAGCTACATGTTGTTCAAGGATGCTAGTAATGATGTCCATTTATATATGTTATAGGCTTTATAAGACTTGATTATTATAAAGTAATTAGAATAGGGCATAGTCAGATTAACCTATCTAATATTGGGGTTCAATCTCTATAGTAGGTAATGCAAAGATAGATTTATCGATTGTTGCCAAGCCATTGAGGTGAGACATTGAACTCTACTGATTCTATCATATTATTGTGATTATTCTTAATTTTGTTATTAATAATGTTGACTCTATAGGTCATGGCTTATGAGTTTAGATTACTGCTAGAGCTAGAGATACTAGATAGGCTTCCTCCTAGCTTGCGTTGCATATAAGCATGAAGTGTGTAGCGTAAAAGGTCTAAATGTGACTTAGATGTATTGAGAGAGAACGTTAACAATTTGATATAAGATCAGGTATAAAAATAAAAAATCTCATTAGTACAAAATTGAATGTAATCGATTTAAAATTGACTTGAGCAAGCTTCTAATTTATTGGTTTCTAGTTGAAACAGGTTCACCTTGATCCTTGACATAACATGACTTTATTTTTAGAGCATATGGGCACCTTTACTCATAAGTATGAATGTTATATGATTTTTGACGGCCCTGTGTGTCATCTCTTCCACTTAGGAGAGCATGTCATCCATTGATAATTGAGACTAAAGGGATGTGTGGAGCCTATTGCACCACCTTATTCTATATTTTAGCATCATTTGTTGATTTTGACCCAGAGGTCATGGTTTGCATGGTTAAAATCCTTAGACATGAGCGTTTGTTAAAATTGTCTCTTGACTATCAAACTTTCATTCAGTTGCATCTGATAGGGCCTATTGAGGTATCCAATTATAGAGAATAAAGTGCTAGTATTAGTGCCTTGGGTCGTAGGTCTTGCTATTTTGCTAATGTAGTTGCTTTTGAAGTAACTCCTTCAGATCATGAGACCATAGAGCCTACTATTTTGCCGATTAATATATATCCACTGAGCTTCATTAAAGGATAATAGTTATGGCCATAGAATCTTTTCATTTACACCTATGACAAGCCAGGTTACCTACATGAGGTGGCTTTTCAGTATCAGAGAGAGATGAGATACCTTTTATGCTACTTGACACTAGCCATGTAAGTAGTCATTATGCATTAGCATGCTTCTAATTTTATTGATTTGATCTTTGACCTATATAAGGGCCTCAAGATGTAATGGTTAATGTGATGTGATTGTTATCATGATTGTATTAGTACGATAATAGAGAGATATTAGAGCTCTAAGTATGTACTTATCACATATATATCCATGATGCTTGTGTATGCATGCATGTCTTAAATGCTTATATGATCATGTAATGTCGACTCATCAATGCACTAAGAAGGAGGCTTAAGATTGATATGCACAGATGACCTAGGGAATAAGCGAGGAGATTACCTAACTGATGTGATACCCTTACCCTATTTACAGCTAAGGTAAAAGAGTCTTATGCTCCTCAATCATGCTCTAAAGTAAAACTCTCAAGCATAATCTAAGGGATGGAAAATCAATACCAAATACATTTACTTAAATCTTGAAAATATTCCCAAGTAAAATATCAAATAAAAAGTTTGAAAAATAATTTCCATTTTTACACTAACACAAATTCAAAATACATGGAATTCAAGATACATATGGAAGTAAAATCATGGTCACTAGGTATCATTCATTCCACATCAATTAAACAATTCATAATGTACTTAATACATCTTAAAATAAGAATCTTAATATTATATTTGATTGAATTACTACCTAATTACCTAATTACAATCCTTTTCATGAGTAACCTTATTAAATGTACAAAAATGATGCTTAAGCTTAACATCCTTTCATATAAGCATAAACTAATCTTGATTGTAGCATTATCCCCATTGAGGCTCCTTACCTGCGACAGTCATACATAAACAACTATCGCTAACCAAAACACTTAGTGGTACATGAATTCTAATACAAAATAATTAGACTTAATAATAGTTTAAATAATAAGATTCAAACACAAAACCCTTATATACACAAGTATATGTAATAATTCAAGGAAAATCATAATAGTTTTAACATATAAGTTTACAAATCTATAATATTAGCCCTTCGAACTCATAGATTTCAATACCTCATATGATGTACATATTCCCATAAATTAGCTAATGAATCCCTCTCTCATCATAAACCATTAACTACTTTATAAGAAATTTTAGGTCTTAACACATTTCCTTTTTAAAATTTTGAAATTTTGTACCTTCAGTTGGATCTTGAACCTCTTGAGTTCCAAATTTCTAGAAAACTCACTTGACCTTCTCCTAAAAATCTAGAATTTTAGACCTTAAGTTGGACTTCAAGCATCTCAATGTCCAAAATTCCACAAAACTTATTTGACAATTCCACCTATCATGAAACTTTCAGTGTAATAAGGGTTTCTTAATCAAGCAGGGAATTATTTTTTCTGAAATATTCATATTATGACTAAAAATTAGGTTTCTTAGTTAAGTAAGAAATTTTTTTCCTAAAATATTCACATCATAGCTAAGGACCAGGCTCAACCCACTATCATTCACATCATGGTCAAGTAGGGAGTAACTCTCTTAAACATTGACCTCATGACCAAGTCATTATCATTCACATCATTGCATGCAATGCATCAAGTAGGTGGGTATAAAACAATCAATTAACCATTTTCCATAAATCCATGAACATATCTTATTCACAACCAACCATATTATTTTCCATAGTTGAAATCCTCACTTTTCAATATAGGTATTAAGGTTTAAATATACATAGTTACATATAAAAATATAGAATTTCAACAATATTTTACCAAATACATGTTTACATAGAGAAACTTTATAATAAGATGAAGAACAATAAATACCTTATTTTCCAACAAACTCATTAAATAACATTAAATTCACTTTAGTTTTAAAATCACATTTATTATAAAGATTAAATTCAAAATCCATATACAAATTAAAGCATTAAAAGAATTTTTCCCCTCCTTGAACTTCTTATAGCCAAAATCCTCAATTTTACAACCTTAGACATAAATAATATCCAAAATCATTTCTCTAACTTACATACATATCATTAGTAGATAGAAGACCAAATTAAATTCTCTATTCTTTACCTTAGAAGCTTTAAAATCTTTACCTAATGAATAGTTATAAGAATACTATTCACTTTACAAAACCTTCAAATTCTTCTTGTTTCATAAGCTTCCGCTCTCTTTTTTGATTCAAAATATGACTTAATTTTGGTAGGTGAAGTTTATTCACTAATTAATGTATAGGTCATATAAGGTTTTTGGTAGAAATGGGTGGAAATGAGTAAGATGAAGAAATGAGAGGGGTGGGGCAAGCTAATTGAAGAAGGAAGGAGAAAGTTGGTCTTTTGGACCATTTTACCCCACATTTACTTAAAAATTACATGTTTAAGGGATATACTAGGTCTCGAATAGATTTTTCTTCATTTTTGAGTCATTTTGAGAATTCAATAGTCAAGTTATGTACACAAATATTTTAAACTAAATTCTATTCTAAAAATAATACTTCTAATATTTTAATTATGTTTTCAATTCATTTCTCGATTACTATAAAAATCAAATTAAATTCTAAAATAAATTCATAAAGCTCTAAAAAAATAAAAAAATTCTAAATAAATATAATAGTAATAATATCAAAAATTACCACTTATCTTAAAGTTTGAAAACTTTTAAGCCTAAAATTCTAGATGTTACAATTGATGGACAGCCTAGAGCACTATAGCATTGGGATTCAATCTGACAACCCAGCTTGAACAAAGGGAAAAATGGTAGAGCTGACATATAGAGAATATGAGATATCTTAACCCTATTTGCAGAATATCATTTATCTTTAGCTAATTAACTGGAAGCACTATGTAATGTAGAATTGTATGGCTCTATATGGCTTGTGGGCTTAATACCCTTAGGTTATAAGTGTACAAATTTTTGATGATACTTCTCTTGAAGGTTCAAGCTCTATATTTTTGAATTTATTAGTGAACCCCTTGTATCTAGCTTGCTTTTTGCTCCACTTCTTATGAAATAATACCTTTCTATCTATTTCACTGCTAGAATTTAATGCATTTATTCTCCATTGCAAAGGTAGAAAATAACTTAGCAATCATTATCTACTTTTCATGCTACTATCTGTTAGTAAGGAGATATTTAGTGGGGTCAACTAAGTAAGTTCATACTCCAATATTTGAAGATATTGTAGTAAGTTTACATCAATGTTTCTTTTCTACATGTAATGGTAAAGTTTTAGCATTTGGTGGAGCATCTGTTTTGATTTAAACAAATGGAGTTGTGTTCATTATATAAGGAGTTCATTGCCACCCTCGAGTTCTTATGTAGCATGACTATTGGTAAGGCAATCTTATATCTAATTAAGGCATTTGATATTAGTACAACTACAACGAGTTCATTACTAACTATAGAAGGCTTTATACATATCACCACTATCTTTTAATTGTGCAACCATAAGTTAATGATCACTATTTCCTGGTTGAGAGTGGCTACTTTTGAATTATTGGCATAGTTTTTATTCATCAATCTATCTAACCATAGGGATCCAATGCTTGGTCCTGTAGTTGACTAGATGAAGTAGGGTCAGAGCCTATTTTTAATGATTATAGTTGAGATAATCCTTAGGCTAAATAAAGTGAAGCTAGGTCAGTTTGAATGCTTTAATGATAGTTTACTACTACTTAAAGTCTAATCTATAAGCCACCTTTGAAGGTTTAAACCTTAAAAAAGTTATCTTTTTGCCCTAATTTTTGCATAAGTTACCTTTTATGAGGTTTTTGGCTCATCAAGTTTTTATGATGTTTTAGACCCTAATTTTTTTCTTGAACTACCTCCTTGAGTTGTTAGCTTAATGAGTTACTTTGATTTTTACCTAAGTTGCCTTTTACAGGGATTTCAACTCAACAAGCTTTTTATTTTTATTTTACTTTTATTTTTTCTTCCTTTTTTGAATCTAGCTCTAAAAGAAGCTAAGGATCTTGGTATAACTAGTGGGTGACCCTTACAGATATAGTTCTCATAGCCATATGAGAAGAGGCTACACCTTGAATAAGGGAGGATGATGGCTCACTTGCTTCCTAAAGCATGTTGAGAGGATTTAGTCATGCAATTGGATTATACCAATAAAGACCTTTGGAGCTAGATCTACTATAGATGATGAGTATAAGCTATGGGTTTTACATCATACTTAGGTTATTTATTTTATAAAATTATTAGGCAATGAAGATGGTTATGTTTATAATTAGTATTATTATAGGCTAAGTTTGTGAACATGCATTCCATTTGCATTATTGAAATTAAAGCATTAGCTTAAAGTGTTAAAATTGGCACCAAATATTTAATATTCATTAAATCTAACTCATGTCACTAATTAGCCTCTTATAAGATTTTTTGATTAACTATTTTAATACTCTCCTTTTGCCTTTAAACTTTAACCTTTACATGAGCCATCCTAACAGATTTTCAATTCATCAAGCAATCATTTTTTCTTTAACTTAACTTTTGAATAAGTCACCTTTTAAAGTTTTCAGCTCACTAGACTTTGGCTTTTATCTTTGCTTTTCATTTTGCTCTTTGCTTTGGATAAAATACTTCTTCAACCAATCAAGGTTGACCAGTTTGGATAACTTATTGCCCTCTAAGTCTGAGATACAAACTATGCTTTTATGTAAGATCTTCTTAACTAAGAACGAACCTTCCCAGTTAGCCTTGAATTTCCCATGTGAGTCTCAAATGAACATCTTAACTTGCTTCAAAATAAGATCACCCTATTGAATAATTACAGGCTTGACCTTTTTCTTGAATACATTCACCATTCACTTTTTTATAGAGCTGTAAATAGTATAAAGCCTTCAATCACTTCTCATTAATTATTATGAGCTACTCATATCTAGCCCTTTTCCACTTAACTTTTGGCACCTAGGCTTCCAAGATAACCTGAAGTGACTTAAACTCCCCTTCTGTAAGCAATATGGCTTATATTTCATAAAGCAAAGAGTGACGGATGGTAACCAATAGATTTCTTATAATGGATCAATAACCCCACAGAGCATATAGTAACTACTTATGCTAATCCTGGTAAGTCTACATTATCTTAGCCAAAATATTCTTAATAGTTTTATTGGTTGGTTCAACTATCCTATTAGCTTAAGGGCAATATAATGAAGATTAATGATGCTTGATCTCATATCTTTCTAGCATATCAATAACTTGATCCTAGAATTACACTCCATTATCTTATACCAAGCGGTAAGGAATGCTATAATGATATATGAGATTCCTTTCAATGAACTTTGAAACCTGTTTTGCTCCTAATTTATTATAAGATTCTACCTCCACCTATTTAGAAAAGTAATCCATTGCCAATATGTACTATTGCTCATTAAAGCATTAGATGACTCTTACCTATGATGTCAATTCCCTACACTAAGAATGGTGATGGCATTATCAAATTTTATAATTTGATTGGTAGGATGTGACTCAAATCTTCATGTATCTAACATTCATGAAACATCCACACAAATTGTATGTAATTTATCTCCATGGTAAGCTAAAAATAACCTTGATCTAACTTTTTTTATACAGGATGAATCCATTCATGTGAGACCTATAAGCATCAATGTGTATTATTTATATGATTGTTTCAATCTCCACCCCATATGCATTAGAGCTATAAACTTTTGACTAGTCTTCTATAGAATAATACCCAAATACGAAGTAAAATTACCTATTAGCCTTTATAAATCAATTAATCAAATTTGTTTACATCTTTCAAATAAGCATTGATTCTTAAGAAATTCATGATATATGTATAAAATGGAGATTCTTTATGTTGATCTGGTGCCATAACTTATTTTCCCTTATAGCAATGAATTATTGATTGTTCAATGATTATTGGCTAAATCTAACTTTGTAGCCATTCATACATTAAAGCCAATATGGCTAAAGCTTCATATATTCAACATAAGGCTTGATTCCTTCTTCTCTAACATCCTACTTGGTCATGGACTAGTGCATCATAAGCATCAAATCCCTAAATATTTCAACTTCTTGGGTGCTAATCATTAATAGAACTTCAAGCCTACATAAACATGCTTTATATTCAACCATATTGTTAGTGACTAAAAAGCTCAGGCACTTTAAGAGCTACTAGCACAACTTTGATTCTTAAACCTCTCTTATTAACTGCACCATCAAAATGCAGTTGTTATTTCTAAGTATCAATTACCTTAAGTGCTTATTGGGTAAGTCCAATTCAAATGTTTCAAAATCATCCACCAGCCTAGATGCTAAGACTTTAGCAATCACTCTACACTTGATTACTTTCTTGTTGACATATTGTACATTAAATTTTGATAACAAAATCAGCCATCAAAAGAGTATCCTTACTAGTGAAGGAGCTTCATATAAATACTTCATAGGATTAACCTTAGAGATAACTTGTACTTGGTATTATTAAAAGTAGTATATGAGCTTCTTATTATCCAAACCATAGTCATGCATAAATTCTCAATAATGTTGTACTTGTATTTTGTTGGCAATAACTTCTTGCTTAAGTAGTAAATAACATATTCAATTCTAACTTCATCTTCTTAAGCCATCATTGCCCGTATAGACTCCTCCTACAAGGCTAGATAAAGCAATAATGGCTTTTTAGATCAAGGTAACTACAGAATTGGCAGATTGAAAAGGTAACATTTCACCCTCTTGAATATGAACTGGCATTTCTCATCCTAAATCAATGGTTAGTTCTTCCTCAAAAGCTCAAAGATAAACTCATACATGGTAGTGAAACTAATAATAAATCTACTAATGTACTTGAACTTCCCTAGAAATCTCTTAACTTCGATCTTAGTTTTAGGAATAAGCATCTCTTGGATTGACTTACCTTTGTCTAGATCCACTTCATTATCCCTCTGACTAACTACATGACCTATTAGCTTACAAGATGTCACCTTAAATATGCACTTCTTCAGATTCAGTCTAAGTCCATACTTCCTTGCCCATGTGAGAAATCTATCAAGAGTAGTGATATACCCTTCCCTGGCGTTTGATTTCACTATCATGTCAACCACTTATACCTTGACTTCTTTATGGATCAAATTTTTAGTGTATACTCTAGAGCATCATGTTTCATTGTAATTTGAAATTAAACCATTTATCAATAAGAGGCATTATTCATTATTCAGTTTACTCGATAAGTTATTAACTAAATAATGAATTCCAAGATATTGGAACAGTACAAAGGAATTCATAAAGTAGTTTATGAAATGAAATTCTTATTGTATATAAATATTCAATATCTAAATTGTCCCTAAATAATGTATTAATAAGACTGAATATTATTAATGCGGTTAAGATCATTACATGTTATACTTCCTTAAGGGATGATTCTCATTCATCATGACAAGAGTTGTCTAAAGTGAACATGTGGATGAGTAGTGGAGGACTGACTCATTGGAGGCCTTAACAGTGAGATTTCATATGGATAATTCATCTATGTGTATGAAACATATCTCACTCGTATCAGTAGTGCAAGTATCTTTAAGACTTGAGATAACAAAGTTATCTTAATTATGGATCACTATATTTTGACTCTTATGTTTTATTCCTCCATATGAGGTGTTCATAACTTGGAGGTTGGATATAGTGTGAAATAGTTAAAGGTATTTGTTTATCAATAAAGGATTCACCACCCTAGATTAAATGTAGGGGTTTTATCTCATTGATTCATGTAATCTTCTTTATTTAAGAATCTCTGGCCAAAGTATAATGCCTATTGATGAATGAGTTGCATAAGGGCATTTTAGGAATAACTATTATGGTACATGAAATATCAAATTTAGGGCATCATCTAACATATTTGATCATGCATTGAGTTGACATTAATCCATACTCAAACCTGAATGAGATTAAGGATGGTGAAAAGAGTTTATTGCATGGAATCTGATATGGAAGTGTTATAGTCAAAGTAATGACCTCTTAGCATTTTGGTAGTCATCATGTGTGACTAGAAACCACTCATGATTTACATATGATGTTATTAAATGAAGTTTAATAATATGTTCATATGTTGCCAACATGTCAAGAACCCAAAAGGTCACATACTAAAAGTAATGAAAGGATAAACACGATTTGATATTAGTGAAATATGTTTTTTGGTTATGAGATAACCTGGATTTTTCATGTTCATTAAAAAGAGCATGAAAGAGTTTCAATTTGATGCCAAGATCATTGAAATTTAATAAATAGAACTCAAGATACAAGTGATTTAAGATGACATGTTTTACATGCATGGTATATGGGTTTTTGACAGAATTAATTGACTTAATGGTAAAAACATGAATGTCATATAACTTATTCATGTATGATGAATTAAATGGAAGTACACATGATTATCATGTGCTTTTGGAAAGAAATTTAAGTCAGTCACATGCAAATCACATGCTAGAAGCATGTGACATGCACATGACTTGACTTAACATAACCTAAACTTAATTAGGGTTATATCATTATGTTTTAGTGAAAACATATTAAGTGATAGAAGAAAATTTTGACTGCCTCTCTTCTCCTTCTGGTTTCTAAGTATTTGGAAGCTCAAGAACAAGAAAACCATTCGGTTTTGATAGAACATTAAGAAGAAAACCAAATTCAATCATCTTTCTTCATCCATTCTGTTTTATATTTTATTTTACTAGTCTCTAAACAAAACTAGTAATTTGATTACTAATCATTTTCTTAACTTGTGTGGGTAGTTTGGAGATCCTCTATCCTTAGGGATTGAAAAATTTGCTACAACTTTTCAGAAGGATAAAGAAAGAAGGAGATCGGCTTAAAGTAAGTTTTTCAATCTCCTTTGTATAATCTTCTCTGTATGTGATGTTTTCTATGTATAGAATTGCTAGATCCATTGTAAAATGTGTATTTTAAAATTTTAAAACTCTATATTTCACTACTAAACAAGTTTTCATAAACCAAAAGTGGTATCAAAGTGATTTGGTTAGCAATCTATGCATAGAATACATAAGATTCTGTTTTTCACTTATTATGGCTTGCATTTTTTTTTAGTTTTCAAAGATTTAATGTTTGAATTTTGATTTTAAATTTTAATCACTTATGTTTTTATTAAATTCACTTGGTTTCTGTCAAAAAAAATTGGATACATATGTAGAAATTTTATGAGATAAAAATTCATATGTTGCACATGCTCTTATTGAAAACCTAAATGGATTTTTTTATGTTATTACTTGATTATTACGTGTTTAATTATTGGAAATATAATTAATAAATTAGTTATTATGTTAACTTGATTTTGGAGCATTTTGAATGAATTTTAATTTGATTTAGATGTGATTTTGTGAAACTCATGTTCATATGCGCATAGGAAATCCAATTTTAGTGTATTTGGTTTTTCCAACATTAATTACTCATTTTTTTCATTAATTCATGCATTTTAATGTTGTAAACACATTAAAGTTTTTAAAGATGAAATTTTATTAATTTTTGAGATTAATAAGTATTTTGTTTGAATTAAGACTCTTAAAAAGAGCAATTTGAGCATGATAAGGATTCTTGTTATTTTTGGCTTTTGTTTTGTTTTCTAAGTAATATATTAATATTTAAAGTGTGATTAAATAATTAATATATTACTGTTAGATGATTATTTAATTTAATAAATAATCTATTCAATTAGAATTGAAAACATCTAAACCATATTTTTCAAATACAAGCCTAGTAACCATTTTTAAAAGGTAAAATTTTTTTGAATTTTAAAATTTGAAAATTAAAATAACATTATGAGAAGATTATTTATTTTGAATGGATGGATGGATAATTAGCATGATGTTGATTATGGACTTAGCCCATTGTGATTGAGTATATGCATCATTTTATAAATTTTAGTGCATAGGGCCTGCAAGTCCTACCTTTCCTTAAAATCTTTTTGTACTTCTCTTCTCATCTACTCCCCCAAAATGTAACTTAGGATTTCTACTATTGAAATTTGTAATTATATTACATAGGATGTAAGAGGTATAAAAATGAGGCAAAAGGAACAAAGGAACAAAGGTGTGACCAAAAGTGGAACTCCAAGGTAAAATTTGTAATAGATTAGTATTATTTCAAATTTTTGGGGTTTTAAAATCATGCATAACCTAGGTTTGACCATAGACTTAGAAGTCCATAATCATCATATTATAAATTGTTATAATAATGTATGTATGAGTTGTATGAGCATGCCATAGCATGCATGACCCAGGACCATGCATGGTGCACCAATTGCACATACCTGCCTTAAATGTTTTTAATGGCATAAAAGAAAATAAATCCCTTAAAGGAATATAAATCTAAGGCCTTCCATTTTCTAAGATAAGGGTGGAGAGCTTCTTGTCATTCAGGTTGTTGGGCATACTCAAGCATGTTTTACATGGGGTATATCCAAGTTTTAAAAAATGGGTCGGATTTAAATAAAATGTTTTATTTATTGGGCATGCCCAAGGTAAAATGTTTTATAGGCTAGTTTAGGGAATTATATTATATGTTATAACATAAGTATCAAGATAAGTTGATAACCCAATGATTTAGTAGCCATATAGAGATATGATTGATATGGGAGATGTCTACCCATTGACATTAATTTCCAATTTGTTGAGAGTACTCAAGATTGGGCTTAATGGTCATTGGATACTAACCCACTAAGGAGGGCAAAGCGCAACCTTCCTGGATTAATAGTTGAGGGCTATTAGTTCATAATAAAATAGTGGGAGATAGAATTAATAAAAGACCTTATTATGTTTTTAAAATACATGATGTTTTTAATGATACATTATTTCTTCCTTTTCTCCAGATTTTTCCAAAATGTCAAGAAAAGTTGATCTTCGCCGAATTCTCGAACATAAACTAAATGGTTCCAACTACATAGATTGGATTTGCCAAATCAAAATAGTTTTGAAAGGTGAACAGATAGCCCATTTACTTGATTGGGCATATCCACGCACGCCTTTAGCTAACTCCTCTGAAGAAGTTAGAGATACTTATAGTAACTTTAAGCAAGAGAATGAGATGGCTAGCAGCGTTATGCTGGGAGCTATGGAAAATGATCCCCTAAAGCAATGCAAGACTATGAACTCTCGTACTATGGCTACTTATCTCAAAATGCTTTTTGAGGAAAAAGCAAGGACTGAGAGATTTGAGCTCTTAAAGGCACTTTTTAGGTGTAAGATGGTAGAGGGGTCATAACAGTCCTTCATGGCATTAAAATGCATGAATACATACAGAGGTTTGAGGGTCTTGGTTTTGGTCTGAAACAAGAGTTGGCAATTGACCTTATTCTACAGTCCTTACCTAATAGTTACACACAGTTTATGCTTGAATATCAAATGAATAAGGGAAAAACTACCATCATTGAGCTTATCAATTTATTGAAGTACATTGAGGAAGCCAATAAGAAGACTGCTAAAGTAGCACTGGTAGTTAGTTCTTCTAGGACCGCCAAGAAGAAGGGCACAGTCAAGAAGAAGGGGAAGAAGCCAGCCCTAAAGACCAAAGGTGGTATGGGTAAGAAAGCTGCAAAGAAACCCCCCAAGGGTATTTGCTTCCATTGCAATAAAGATGGGCATTGGAAGAGAAACTACAAGGAGTACCTGGAGCTAGTAAAGATGAACTGTGCTTCTTCTTCATGTATATTTATGATTGAAGTTAACTTTAATATTGTTTCTAGTAATAAGAGTTAGGTATTAGATACTGTCTGTGCATCTCACATTTGTTATGATTTGCAGGGGTTGGTCAGCAAAAGGAGGCTAAGTAGTAATGATGCAGATATCAGGGTTGCAAATAGAGCATGAGTTGCTACATTAGAAGTAGGAACCTATATTCTGGTTTAAAACTAGAACTCAATAATTGTTATTTTATTCCAAGCTTAAATAAGAACCTTATTTTAGTATCTTATCTTGTTGAACAAGAATTTAATTTTTCCATTAATAATAATGGTTGTTCAATGTTTAAAGATGGTATGTTTTATTATTATGCAAATGTTGAGAATGGAATTTATATACTGAATAATACAGACCTTATTTGCAATGTTCAAACTAAGAGAATCAAAGTTGATACTCTTAATTCATTTTTTCTATGGCACTATTATCTAGGGCATATAAATAGCACTCACATATCCAAGTTGCACAAACTAGGCAACTTGGGTCCATTTGACTTTGAATCTTATGAAATATATGAATCTTGTTTATTAGGCAAGATGATAAAATCATCTTTTAAAGGAAAAGGTAAAAGAGCTAAAGGGGTACTAGAACTCATACATTCAGATGTATGTGGTCCTATATTTATACATGCCAAAGGTGGATACAGTTACTTCATTACATTCATAGATGACTATTCTAGATATGGATGTTTGTACTTAATGAAGCATAAATCTGAAGCTTTTGAGAAGTTTAAAGAATTCAGAAATAAAGTAGAGAAATAACTTGGTATGACTATCAAAACACTTCATTCTGATCAAGGTGGTGAATACCTAAGCCAAAAGTGTCTTGAACATCTCAGAGATAATGGGATTTTATCTCAATGGACACCTTCTTATACACCTTAACATAATAATGTATCTAAAAGGAGGAATCAAACTTTATTAGATATGGTTCATTCCATGATGAGCCTTGTAAAATTACCCAAATCATTTTGGGGTTATGCACTAGAGATTGTTGTTCATATTTTAAACAAAGTACCATTAAAATCGATTGAAGTTACACCATATGAAATGTGGTATAATAAGAAATTCATCTTATCGTATTTAAAGGTATGGGGTTGTCCTTCTTATTTTAAAAGGACAATGTTAGACAAGCTTGAGGTAAAGTCTAACAAATGTTATTTTATAGGATATCCTAGAGAAACCATAGGATATTACTTCTATCTTCCTTTGAAACAAAAAGTGATTGTTTCAAAGCATGTTATTTTCTTAGAGAAAGAATTTCTTCTAAAAGAAGACAGTAGGAGTAAGATTGATCTTGATGAAGTTTAATCACCACAAGATGAAGCAGATCAACTGATTGATCTTACTAATGAAGACTCAAAACCTATGGAAACACAAGCTCCCAGACGCTCAACTAGAATAAGAACTATGCCAGAGAGGTATGGATTCCTTGTTCATGAGAATAAGAAAGTGTTATTAGTTGAGAATGATGAGCCCATAGACTATGATGAAGTTTTGAAAAGTTCAAAATGTGGCTTATGGTTGAAGGACATGAAGTTTGAAATGGATTCCATGTCAGAGAACCAAGTGTGGACTTTGGTTGATCCACCTGAGGGGATAAAACTTATTGGGTGCAAGTGGGTCTTCAAGAAGAAGACATACATGGATGGTAACGTGGTTACCTATAAAGCTTGCTTGGTGGTAAAGGGTTATCATCAGAAACAAGGAATTGATTATGATGAAACTTTCTCACCAGTAGCTATGCTTAAATCCATAAGAATCTTACTTGTTATTGCTACTCATTTTGATTATGAAATATGGCAAATAGATGTAAAAATAGCTTTCCATAATGGAAATCTACTTGAGGAAGTGTACATGACATAACCTAATGGTTTTATATCCAAAGATAGCAATAAGGTATACAAACTTCAAAGATCCATTTATGGATTGAAGCAAGCATCAAGGAGCTGGAACATACATTTTAATGAAGTGGTTCATGAATTTGGCTTCACTCAAAACATTGATGAACCATGTGTTTATAAGAACACTAGTGGGAGTGCAATTGCTTTCCTTGTGTTATATGTAAATGACATATTACTCATAAGAACTGATGTCTCATTTTTATAGAGCATTAAAGTTTGGTTATCCAAACAATTCTCCATGAAAGACCTTAGAGAAGCTGCTTATATTTTAGGTATAAGGATCTATAGAGATAGATCGAGAAGGCTTATAGGTCTTTCAGAGTTAACTTACATAGACAAGGTGCTAAAGAGGTTTAGCATGGATCTTTTAAAGAAGGGTAATATACCCATGGTACATGGGAAATATCTTTTTAAAGCATAGTATCTTAAGACACAAGATTAGAAAGATTGCATGACTAGGATTCCATATGGATCAGCAATTGGATTTATCATGTATGCTATGTTATGTGCAAGACCAGATGTAGCATTCTTCTTGAGTGTCACAAGCAGGTTCTAATATAATTATAGAGAGAAACATTGGTCGGCTGTGAAGAATATCCTCAAGTACTTGAGAAGGACTAAGGATATGTTCTTAGTATATGGAGAAGGGGATTTGCAATTAACTGAGTATACAGATGCCAGTTTCTAATCTGATAAAGATGATTGCAAATCTTAATCAGGTTATATGTTCATGATGAATGGTGGTACAGTTGTTTGGAAGAGTTCTAAATAAGAGACCATATCAGATTCTATAACGAAGGTAAAGTACATAGCTACATCAAACACAGTAAAGGAAGCCATGTGGATAAGGAAGTTCATTAATGAACTTGGTGTGGTTCCCTAAAATGCAAAAGCTATTCCTCTATTTTGTAATAATAATGGAGCAATAGCCCAAGCAAAGGAGCCCAGATCTCACCAGAAGAGCAAACATGTACTCAGAAGATACCATTTGATTAGGGAGATCATTGGTAGAGGAGAAGTAGAGGTTAACAGAGTTCACACAAAGCACAACGTGGCAGACCCTCTCACTAAGCCATTGATATAAAGCAAGCATGACACACATGTAACTTCTATGTTATTGAAGTTTATGTATGATTGGCTCTAATGAAAGTGGGAGTTTGTTAATGTATGCTCTAAAGCATCATGTTTCATTATAATTTGATATTGAACCATTTATCAATAAGAGGCATTATTCATTATTCAGTTTACTCGATAAGTTATTAACTAAATAATGAATTCCAAGATATTGGAATAGTACAAAGGAATTCATAAAGTAGTTTATGAAATGACATTCTTATTGTATACAAATGTTCAACATCTAAATTATCCCTGATCAATGTATTAATAAGAGTGGATATTATTAATGCGGTTAAGATCATCACATGTTATACTTCCTTAAGGGATGATTCTCATTCATCATGACAAGTGTTATCTAGAGTGAACATGTGGATGAGTAGTGGAGGACTGACTCATTGGAGGCCTTGCCAGTGAGATTTCATATGGATAATTGATCTATATCTGTGAAACATATCTCATTCATATCAGTAGTGCAAGTATTCTTAAGACTTTAGATAACAAAGTTATCTTAATTATGGATCACTATGTTTTGACTCCTATGTTTTATTCCTCCATAAGAGGCATTCATAATTTGGAGGTTGGATATAGTGTGAAGTAGTTAAAGGTATTTGTTTATCATTAATTCATGTAATATTCTTTATTCAAGAATCTCTGGCTAGAGTATGATGCTTATTAATGAATGAGTTTTATAAGGGCATTTTAGGAATAAAGATTATGGTACATGAAACATCAAATTTAGGGCATGATCTAACATACTTGATCATGCATTGAGTTGACATTAATCCATACTCAAACTAATGACCTCTTAGCATTTGGGTAGTCATGATGTGTGACTAGACACCACTCATGATTTAAATATGATGTTATTAAATGAAGTTTAATAATATGTTCATATGTTGCCAACATGTGAAGAACCCAAAAGGTCGAACACTAAAAGTAAGGAAATGATAAACATGAATGGATATTGATAAAATATGTTTTTATGGTTATGAGATAACATGGATTTTTTATATTCATTAGAAAGAGCATGAAGAGCTTTGATTTGATACCAAGATTACTGAAATCTGATAACTAGAACTCAAGATACATTTGATTTAAGATGACATGTTTTACATGTATGGTACATACGAGTTTTTGACGAAATTAACTGACTTATGGTCAAAATGTGAATGTCTCATAACTTGTTCATGTATGATGAATTAAATAGAAGTGCACATGATTTTCATGTGCTTCTAGATGGAAATTTAAGTCAGTCACATGCAAATCACATGCCAAAAGCATGTGATATGCACATGACTTGGCTTAACATAACCTAAATCTAATTAGGGTTATATCATTATGTTTTGGTGAAAACATATTAAGTGATAGAAACAAATTTTGGCTGCCTCTCTTATCTTTTTGGTTTCTAAGTATTTCAAAGCTCAAGAATAAGAAGAATAATTTGGTTTTGATAGAACATCAAGAAGAAAACCAAATTCAATTATCTTTCTTCATCCATTCTGTTTTATGTTTTGTTTTGCTAGTCTCTAAACAAAACTAGTAATTTGATTACTAATCATTTTCTTAACTTGTGTGGATAGTTTAGAGATCCTCTATCCTTGGGGATTGAAAAGTTTGCTACAACTTTTCAGAAAGACAAAGAAAGAATGAGATCGGCTTAAAGTAAGTTTTTCAATCTCCTTTGTATAATCTTCTCTATATATGATGTTTTCTATGTATAGAATTACTAGATCCATTGTAAAAATGTATATTTAAAAAGTTTTAAATTTCATCTGCAACTGCTAAACACATGTTCATAAACCAACACAAATCATACAATAGAGTAATTTCAGCCCTCTAATAAGCAACACCAACATTCTTCATACCAAATGGCATGATAAATCCCCCATTCTGTGATAAGATATATCTTTACATTATCAATGATAGCCATAAGAATCTAATTATAGCCTGAAAACTCATAAACAAATGAGTAAAAAACACTAGCGGCTGCACTATTGACTAGTATATTAATATGAGGTTAAGAAAGTCATCCTTTAAACAAGCTTTATTCAAATCATGGTAGTCTAGACACACCCTAACCCTACCATCTTTCTTAGGTACCAGAATCACATTGGCTAATAATTATATATTATCAACCACTTCAAAGAATTTGGTATTTAGTTGCTTTTCAATATCTTCCTTAACCTTCTAAGCCCATTCTAATTAAAGCCGATGCAGCTTTTGCTTGACAGGCTTAAACCTAAGCTTGATCAAAATTTTATACTCCATAATAGTTTTATCAATACCTAATATATCTTCATAGCCTAGAGTAAAAGCCTTTATATGTTATTTTAACACTTTGATTATTTATGCTCACTCATCAAAAGTTAAGTCTAATGCAATATGAATAAGACAAGGCCTATCATCTATGGTAATGTTAATATATTCAATGTGTGATACATTAATATCAATAATGGTCATGTTCATGCACAATGCCATTAGAATACACATTACAAATTTTAAAAAATTATTTTTCATCGTATTAAATTTGGAAATGATTACATCATTATTGAAAAGAATAGAAATAGGGACATCATCATCCTTATACAATAGTTCATTAAAAGTATGCTCCATCAGGCTGGTAATGTCTTGGTAGACCTTCATGAGAATAAGATCCCCAATATCTAAGCTTTATAGCTCATTCTTTAGTTCAATGATTATAACAAGCCTTGTATTGAGGCAATTGATGATGAAATCATTAACATTTTTGAAGATCTAAAAGTCATAATAAGAGCTTATAAAAGTGAAGTCGCAATAATCTTATTCTTAGACTTTATCAACATTGATAAATCATAGACATCCTCAAAGATGGCAAACTATTAATTGAAGAAATCATCTAAGTGTGGTAACTTAAAAGCATGACCATATTAAGTCTCATCCTGATTGAATGTGACCACCTTACACTCCTTTGGCTTATTTGAAGTGTAAGGGTCAAACCCAATATAGTATCTTTCCTCCTATATGGTTATGCAAAAATCCATGGAGGTAATTTGAATAAAGTTTATGAATGAATAAGAGAGTCAAAAGTGTATGGAGATCAATTTTAATCAAATTACTAAATGTCATTCCTCATCCATACATAATTTAGAGGTGCAACTAGGTCAACTTGCAATAACATTAACTCAAAGGAATGTTGGAGGACTTTTTAGTAACATAGAGCCAAATTCTAAGGAATAATTGAATTTTATATCATTATAAAGTGCGAAGGAAGTAGAAATAGTACATAAAAAGCATACAAAAGGTGTAAATTTTAAAGAAATTCACTGTCATGTTGGCAACATTGAAAATCACACTAGAAAAAGAACTAAATTGCAACCTAATAAGGAGAACAGTTGTTGTCTAACCTATAAAAGAGAAAGTAACCCTACCAACAATCCTAAGGGTAAGAAAGAAGTTGAGGTTACACCATGTAAGTATGTTCCAACTGTCCCTTTTCCTTAAAGGCTTAAAAAAAGGTAGATACTCAATTTGATTCTTTTATAGAAAAATTTAAGAAATTGCAAATTAATTTAACTTTTATTGAAATTTTAGAAAACATGCCTTAGTATGTAAAGTTTTTGAAAGATGTTTTATCATGCAAAAGAATCATAGAGGATAACCAAATGGTTTTACTAATAGAGAATTATTTCTCAATCATTTCTAGCAATATACCTTCAAAGCTATAAATGGTTGAATACGAATGGTGTATAGCTTTCTCCTATGCTAATCTAATATGCTCCATATGTCACCATGTATTTATATCCCAAATGATGCTTGTTTGACATTTGGCACACATCCTAATGCACTCATATCGAGGGCGTACATAAGTTGTTTTGGCTACATGCTAGGCATATACTACTATATGTTAGCATATAACACTATATGTTGCATATATCATGCATACTTTTTTAGAATCCCACATTATTTGTAAATTCCTTAGCAACCCATGACCCTTACCTATAAATATGAGCCTTGTGTTTATGAAAAAAGGGTGAAAAATTAATTAATTGCACCCAAACTCTATTAAATTGATTTCTCACTTAATTAATCACTTAATTAAGTAATTAATCTAGAATTAAAGACTAATTAATCCTTTTCTAAATCAAGTTTCAAAAGCTAGTCACTTGGTGAGTGTGGAATGCTTATTCTTCTTTTCATTTTCTCTAGTTTTGATTATGGGTTTGTGATTTTTGCTTTCATTTTCATCGATTGGCTTCAATCATGAATGTAACAGTAGCATTTATGATTTGGTTCATGGTTTTACTTAAAAATGCATTTTCCTTTGATTTCTACATACTATGTATTATGCATGATCATCTATATGCAATATACATAGTCCATATACTATGGACATCATACTATGTGTAGTGCACATAGTTGTATGGATTTTATGATTTTTGAGTTCTTTCATTCATTTTTGCTTGATTTCACTTATTTATCAAAGTTTTCAGTAGCATTAGTGATTTCAAGTAACCTTGATGATCTGAATTCATCATATATTGATCCCACATGATTAATTTTAGCCTTAAAGTTAATTTTCAAGTAAAATTGCTTATTTAATTTGTTGATTTATTGCAATTGGTATGATTGGCTTTGATTAGATATGTTTCTCATCTCTAATTAACACTTGAATGATGTTACAGTCCTCCAATTTCATTATGCCATGATTAATTTATGTTGATTTTGCTATTAAATCAATTAATTCTCTTTTTTTCTTAATTAAATGTCATTTTTAATTGTGTTTTATTTTATCACTTGACATGTTTAGCTTAATTGGATGTTGTTTCATTTATAAGTGATGCCACATATGATCTTAGAATCTTCCAATTATGCTTCTAATCAATTTTGCCTAAGATTAATTATTGTTCATGATTTTCATGATCTGACTTATGTTTATTGTTATGCTTTCATGAGTGTTGCCATTATATTCATCAAACTTTGGCCCTTGATTCATGCTCTTACATGGCATCAAATTGGTCATTTATGTCCTACATCTTGCTTAACATTTATTCATTTGTTCATTTTTCATTCATGCCTTTTACCTCAAACTGACCGAGGTCATTTTTCTTAAGTGGAGGGGATGTTGCTTAACATCTTAAATTTTTTTGTATCCTTAAAGATCATTTATAATAGAATAGGCCTATATTTTATTTCTTTAACATATATGATTTAGCCTTATTTCATCATGTATCCTCTACCTCTCTAGTCCATTATCAATTTTCATTCAGGCTGCTATGCTATTTTTATCATTGCTCTATGATGTATGCTATACCATATCATCTTTCACATGTCATGCCTATACCATGTCATCTTTCATATGTCATGCCTATGCCATGTCATCTCTCATATGTCATGCTTATATCATGTTATCTCACATGTCATGCTTATGTTATGTCATCTCTCACATATCATGCCTATGTCATGTCATCTTTCACATGTCATGCTTTTATCATGTCATCTTACATGTCATGTCTATGTTATGTCATCTTTTACATGTCATACATGTGCCATGTTCTATTTACCATGATTGCCATATCATGATGTCATGCCATTATTACCATATCATATTTGCCATGCTCTATTAGCTATGATTGTTGCCATGCTATAACGCATTGTATGCTTATTTCATGCTTGTGAATGATAGTCTGCCCAGGATAATTAATCTAACTAAAATGATAAAATTGAACTTGAAACTCTGATGGAATAGGTCTTCACCACCCGAACCCATCTATGAAGGGTTTGACTTAGCACTCATGATATGTGTTAGTTGAACCAAATCTAAAACCATCCGATAATGACTCCATTTTATGACTCTTTTAAGTTCATCTCATTCCTTGAAGTGGCCCCTCAAGAAGATTGCATTTTCACTCCAAGTAGGCTCACAATCCATGTATCACAAGCCTTGCTTTGGGTTGAGGTACAAGCCCCGCCTACAATGGTGACTCCATTAAAGATCTATAATGAAAGTGTGGACGCATTGAAATCTTAAAGTTTCATATTGATTTTCCCATTCTAGTTGGGTTAGTTATATTGCATATCATATACATAGTTTTCATCTGCATACTACTATTTATCCTATATCAAACCGATGATTGTAGGTGAGTGAGTACCTTGGATTTTATTCAATTCCTTGGGAAAGGAAACCTACCTTTACCACTCACTGCCTTGTATTGAGGACCGTTGATGATTCATAATGGATAGATGTTAGGAATAATCTTATATTAATGATTCCATTTAATTGGATAGGTTGTGGAAAATATGGCGAGAACCTTAGCCTATTCTTACCAGACTAAAGCCCATGTAGCTAACCATAGCAACATTCCAAAACTAGGACCCTATATTTACATGCTATATGGATCTATACCTTATCATATTAGTGGATTTGCCAAAGTCCAGCCTATTTTCCTATCTCGTATTGCTCTGCTAAGAGTCATAATCCTTATATGATTCTATGTTGGTTGCATAACCTCATGCCTTTTCCAACAACATTCTCTTATCATTACAATATAATCATATCATCTTGCTCTGCTAAGAGTCAAAATCCTTTCATAATTTTATGTTGGTTGCATACCTCACGCCTATTCCATTGGCATTCTCTTATTATAGCAATATGATCATGTTGAAATATTATCAAATTTTCATTATAATCCCTTATATGATCGGGCTAGTATCCCACTTAGGAGATTTTGGACTGACTTATCTTCATGGAGGTATAAGGGTGGCAGGGAGTGTTGTTGTGTGCTACATGTTCACTAACCTTTTCATATTTTTTGTCCAACACACGTACATGCTTACTTATGTATGATGTTCATTAACAATTTTCCTTTTATAGCTATAACACTGGATGTTTCCTAGCATAGGTCATGCATACATCCTACATGTTGCATCACATGCATCATATCATATATGCATACACATGCATCCATGCTAACTCTCTCTATCATATGCATACCATGTCAGACTCATAGCCTACTAAGAATGTTACCTCTCCATCAAACACTTTTTGCTCTATGTTAGATGATGCCTCAATTATCATTATTCATTAATTAATTGTTCAGTCTACGACCAAGCTCTTGTCCAATGACTTCAAGAGTCTCCTGCAACAATAAATTAAGGAAGCTCTCAGTCTTGGAAACTTTATCACCCTTCCAATTCCTATGAAGGATAAGAGGGAAAGCAGTCAATCTATATGACACTAAGATGGATGATAAGGTCTCCCTCTATATGCATGAGGTTTGTGAGTCTAAGACCTCTACCTTAGAGCAGAAAATAAAGCAGCTGTAGTCTATCATGAAGACCTAAAGGATGAAGTCTAATTTGAATTTTGATGAGTTCTCAATTTGAGCTATTAAGGGGCTGCCTACTAAGTTTGAGCTCTTAAATGTTCCTAACTATAGCAGGGTTAAGGATCCAAAGAATCATCTTAAGACTTATACTATGATGATTAGTACTATAAATTTATTAGATGAGTAGATAGTTTGACTCTTCATTATCTCACTAGAAGGACTAGCGCTAGCTTGGTATTATAATCTCAACAAGGTAACCATAACTGATTGGAAGCCTCTTTGCATTGCTATCTAAATTAGTATGGACTCAAATCTCATTTTCATGTCACTCTGTTGGATCAGGAGATAGTTAAGTAGAAGGCTAATGAGTCTTTCATGGAATACTTTAACTGGTGGATGGATAAGGTTGTGTTGGTGAGATAGAAGCCTTCTAAATAAGACATGATCAACAAGCTTATTATGAGGTCACTACCACTGTACCAGGATAAGCTAAAATATTAGACTTTCCATACCTTCTAAGATATCTACTCAATCTATAAAAGGATTGAGTAGACTAAAGGGTTGAAGAACAAGGAGCCTTCCTTCCTCAAACCAAAAACCATCATATACACCAAAACACAACACAAATCTCACTACATTAATGCCTTACAAACACCAAATCCCATACTTTAAAACACTACCCAGTCCTGGAGGTACTCAAATCTTAGGATACCAAACTCATTAGGTGTCTTTGGGTATCTTTGGGTGTCTTCTCAAAGCCAAACTCATTAAACCGCTTGAGCTAAACCTACTTCCATTACCACTAGTATGATGGCCACAACACTAACGATTTCCTCTCTTTCAAGTAGGTTATTTAGGATCACATTGATTCAGGTAAGCTCGAAGTTCCCAAGAAATCCAAACCCTTAACCAAAACAAACCTACTATCTAACTACTATAAAGCAAACCATACATAAATGATCTAATCAAGGTTGCCAGAATCCTTGGTTCTTAGCTCCTTTTCTCCCCTCAGCAGTGAGGAGATTGCTTAACTTTCTATTATTAAATTTCAGCCTGATGGTATGCTTGATATTGGTGCCATTGACATATGGTATGACAGTTCAACGGATGAGTCTATAGTTACTCAAGCTAGCCAAGCCAATACCTAAGGCTCCCAAGAAATAGAAGGGATTGGGTGCCAATAAGATGTCATCTTGAGTCCATAACATGACTCAAAGTGGTCAGGTGTTCACTCCTCCTAATCTTGAGAAGAAGTTGGATGCCTTAAAGAAGTCGACAGAGGCTAGAGTTGAGGTGGGTGAGGCTAGTCAAAGTAGTGCTCAAGCTCTGTAACCTACTAATAAGGGTAAAGAGGTTGCTTAGCTTGAGAATGTAGTTGTTAAGTACTTGAAGAAGATGCAGGCTAACATCAGTATTTGGGACATGGTGCTATCTTCCCAATAGCATTGAAGAGCCATTGTTAAGGCACTATCCAGTATGAGGATTTCTCCATCTACTTATGCCTACAGCATGAAGAGTCAGTTGTTGAACCTAGAATTGTAGTCTAGCATGATTACTTTTTTTAATGCAAATTTACCAATTAAGGGTATTTGACACAATAAGGCATTATTCATTAGGGTGCACATCATGAACTTCTCCACTCCTTAAATCATGGTGTATGATAATTCTAGCATCAATGTTTGTCTACTTAAGGTGTTACCCAAGCTCAGGATTCAACTTTCAAACTTAAATCCATCAAAGACTATCATTAGGGTATATAATGAGTATAAATGGGAGGTTATTGGTACCTTCACTATCAATGTGACTGCTGGGCTAATCAAGTTAATCATAGAGTTTACAATTCTTAATATCCCAATGTCATGTGCTTTATTGTTAGGCTGGCTATGGTTCCATTCACTAGGAGGTGTGTCATCCACCTTACACTAGAATATTAAGTTTCCATAATATGAGGGCATGGTTACCATTGCTACTGATGATGAGGTTCCCTTACCTATATCAGGGAGGATGTAACTCTTATGACTGGTTTCTAGATTGCCTCCATCGGAGAACCAGAGTCATACTCATACCAATCGAGCCTCGGTATGAAGAAGATGTTACATAACATGAACTTTATGCATGGCAAGGGTCTGGGATAGTACCAGCAAGGTTCGGTGGAGTTCAATATCCTTACAACCATGTGGGAAGAGAGATATTATATTAGGTTTGATACCTATACTTTAGATAAACTAAAAGATTACAATGTTGGTTTGCTATGTTATTAAGCAGCGGAAGAAATTTAAAATTTTTTATTTAAATCAGCAAACCAACAGAGGATCTTTGCATCAAAACACATGAAAACTAAATTAGAGATTAGATATGGCATAAGATAGTAACTCATACATATCAATGTAGTTCTCCTTCATTCTTGATCTCTATGCCGTTTATGGTTGTAACAAACCAAAAACCACCAAAGTAGGTAGCCTCCAATAGTATCCATATGAAAATGAGGGAATCCAAGCAAGCAATGATTGCTTGTATCTCCTTTTTTGTGAACTAGCAAAGAAAAAGAAGAAACTTATGGTATTTTCTTCTTCCTCACAAATCAAACTTATGAAGGCCGAATTCTCTCTTTTCAGAAGGAGGTATGTTTCAGCCAAAGGAAGAAAAATAAGTGGCTTAACCTAATTTTTAGTTATAACAACATATTTATACTCCAAAAATTAGGTTAAGCTGAAACCCTTTCAGCTTAAGTAAAGTATGGGCCCATCTGTGACTAATATGGTCTGTGACTGTCACTTGCCTTGTCATAGCCTAACTCAATAGCCCAACTTGAACTTTATGGACTTCTAAACATTTCAAGTTAAGTACATTAGGTGTTTGGTTAATTTCCATAAGTATTTTTTTGACTTTTCCTAAAAGTACCAAAATGCCCTTTTAGCTTGTTTCTTCATTTTTAAGTTTGTGACCTCTTGGGTTCCTAATATGTTGGCAACATGTTAAATCTCATATTTAAAATGTAAATCATGAGCAGTATCTAGTTATACATCATGAGTACCCAAATATTAGGAGGTAAACCATTGGTTTGACTTCAACCCTTCCATATCAGACACCGTTGCAATAAACTCCTTTCACCATCACTATCTCTTTTAGGTTTGAGTATGGATTTTTGTCAACTCATTGTATGACTAATTATGTTAAGTCATACCCTAAAATAGATTTCTCATGTCATATAATCTTTATTCCCAAAATGCCCTTATGAATCATATTCACCCTGGGCATCCAACTCTGGCCAGAGATTTCTGAATACAGACTACTTCATGAATCTTTGAGATAACCCCTACTATTAATTTGGGGTGGTGAATTCTCTATTGATATTCAAATACCTTCAACTATGTTATACCATACCCAACCTTCAAACTATGAACGCCTCTTAAGGAGGAATAAAGTATAGGAGTCAAAGTACAGTAATCCATAGTTAAGATAACCTTGATATCTCAAGTCTAAGGATACTTGCACTACTGATATAAGTGAGATACAATTTCACAGACATAGATCAATTATCCATATGAAATCTTACTAGCAAGGTCTCCAATGAACTAGTACTATACTATTTATCCATATATTCACTTTAGACATCTCATGTCATGATGGATGAGAATCACCCGTAAATAGGAAATGTAATATGTGTTGATCTTCCCATACTAATAATTTCCATTCTTATTAAAACTATGATCAGGGATATTTAGATATTGAACATTTGCATACAATAAGAATCTCATTCCATAAACTCTTTATGGATTCTTTTACACTATTCCAATATCATGGACTTCAATATATAGTTTAATACTCCAAGTAAAACAAGTTCATTTAAAATATTGTACT